>CANHQG010000248.1:0-60075 GCA_947462335.1 Harmothoe impar
ATTTGGTTCCTAAATGTAAAAGATGTTAATGGCAATGAGAATTCACAGGTTCAGACTTGAGGAAACCATTCTTTGAATTTTCCTCTTTAATATCAAATTATGGGTTAGATTATCATGAATAAAGCATGGTTTAATCTTCAATTCCTATTAGGTCTCAATGGCTAATATTTGGTCATTAACTTAGACAGAAAACCTTGCCTATATAGACATAAATCAATTATCTGTACAAAGAGAAGGCAAAAAGAAAATCATAAGTGTTTCCCATGTTTGACCTTGTTGAGAATGACCTTGCACCTAATCAAAGTCCACCATAGTCAGTCAGGTAATGAACCAGATATATAAGAATCACCTCGTAAGCACAAGGTTGAGTATCGTTGTATTTGTTTCTAAGTATAAACATTCATGTACCCTCTATATATTCTTACAATCCTGACCTTTGACCTTGATTTTGACCTTGTTGCAATATCATTCTACAAATAGCAGAAATGGATTCACCCCCTAAGAAAATACTCTATGAATATTCTAGAATTCATATCATCTATTGCATTGCATGCCATACTAAGTCATCTCCAGCATTCCAGACTGGCTCCCGTATTAATGTATAAATAATTATATGAAGCTACCCGGGCAACAGCAACACCATTTTGCACGCATCAGGACACAGCTAGGCCAAGAACCAAATTACTAGACCGAGCCTCGACACCAAGTCACATAGCACCTGAATAACTTTACACAAGAGAACTGTGGGATGTTTCACAAAGAGGACATACACTTAATTGTACATAGAATAAGTGTTTCTATAGGAGGTGTTTATTGTATGCAACCACTAAGACCGACATTTGGTTGTATCAGTTGTAGACTGCTTATAAAAAGGGTTTCACAAAGGTCTACAACCAAGTTCTACAATGTAGATACAACTAATATTTAAGTGTTTCACAATGCATATTAGCGTGGAACTCATACCATGCCCCCTAATATTTTCCTTACATATTTTTTCACGTTTTTTCATGCAATGTATGTGTCCTACTACACACAAGAATCCCTGCAAATATCTCTTTATTCAGGATGAAAATAAACAGATTATACACATTTAAACAACTCTTATGTTGATCCTATGTGCTCAACATACAAGTGGAGCATATCTAAGCGCAGCTTGTGGAGAAACCTGTCGTTCAGACAGATTATTGTGGACCTCTGTCTATGTTTCTATTTTCCCCTTGTGAAACACCCCACTGGTCTAGTCTCTGGTACTACTGGTAAAGGTAAGTGTTAGAGTATAATGCAAAGACACAAGACATCCATCTCCAGTTAAAGGTGAACCAAATCTGTTTATCCTCAGGTCTGTCCAGCCCTCGCTCACATTGATGCCCATTAATATCCATAAGATATTATCTCTGTAATCAGTAGTACACCTGTCCACACAGATTCAGGTGACCACCAGGTAGTTCTATCTGATCCTTATCAGATCCATACATGTGACGGTAATGCTTTTATGATTATATTTATTTAGATCCACATGAGTATAAACCACAGCTAAATAGCATATGAATATCATAATCATATGATATTGTAATTAATAGCTGTTGCGTAATGTATATATCATCATTAATAACTTTTACATAAAACCCTTAATCTCCATCTATAGGTCGAGTTACATATACAATTCTGCTACCTCACAGTGTGGGCAAACAAAGGCAACACATGCTTAGGTAACCTCACCATGATGGCCACATATCAGGGTTATTACACTAAAATCTATTTTTAATTATTCCTTGATTATATTGATACATAGCTTTCATTATACAATATAATATATCAAATGTATGTATTCATTTGTATCTAATGATACACATATGGGTATTTATATTTATACATAACTGGTTGATTCAGAGTCACCCAACCTCGTGGTCACAGTTCAGTGGTCTGTTTTCCCACAACACCTCACATATAAATAGAATAATTGAGTATATGTAACTCGACCCTATGCTTCCTCTACCATTCTGGCATATATTCTTGTACTACCCCTAGTGGCATGATTATGTTGAGGCTGCTCATTGTTGTGGTGTGTGGCAGGGGTCCTAGTTAACACCCCACGTAGTTCCAACGTAGCTCAAAGGTTTCTCTAGGTAGTTTTCCAACCAAAGGTTTGAGATTGCTAATTTTAGAAGGTTTGTAGACGCCAAAAGGTTAAGTTTTTTCATGTTCAACAGACGTAGACATCTGATTTACATTTATCTACCTCATTCAAATGTAAATCTACATAATAAATTTACGTAGATCTATGTTAAAAGTCATAATTTTTCAACTTCAATTCAAGTCACCTCTGTAATGACTCTGATCTCCCTCTGTACATGGTTCTTTTACTATTCTTACACACACATATTCTTATATCCCTTTTAGTGACATGACCACCATGCTGAGGCTGCTGGTGGCTGTGGTGTGTGTGGCAGGGGTGGTCAGGGGGGTGGCTGGGGAGGTGTTCACCTCTGTAATGATTTTGATCTCCTTCTGTACATGTTTCTGTTACCATTCTTACACACACACACACACACACATATGAATATACTTCTTTTTTTTAATTTTTAAATTTTTTTTAAAATTATTATTATAAGTTTTTTTTATACCCCTTTTAGTGACATGACCATCATGCTGAGGCTGCTAGTGGCTGTGGTGTGTGTGGCAGGGGCGGTCAGGGGGGTGGCTGGGGAGGTGTTCACCTCTGTGGCCTCCCTCAGGAGTCTGGTCACCAACCAGAACCAGCTACTGGACGAGGTAGAGGAGTACGTGCAGCGGGAGGAGAGCAGACTCAAGGAGATCAGACGGTGAGTGCACTGATATTCTTTGGCTCCCTTGATGCCAGATCTCTCAGTCACTATAGCCTAATCATATAAGTCATGTTTTGGCACCCTAGACGACCAGCCTAGGTTAGTTGATATTGTCAGGTTGGTCAGTACTAACAAGCTCACCTTAGTCTTCTCCATTTCAGAGTTTTAGCGTTTTAGGGTAAGGCATCAGTCATATGTTGTTATGCCTCAGTCATTTTTGAATAGCACTTGGTCATGCCTGACCAATGTTAGGGTGGCCGGAGGGTTTCTATTCTCAATAAGATCAGACGGTGAGTGCACAGAGAAAAGATACAGTGTCAAAAGGTTCCCTGAAACAAAATCTCAAGCGGAACTCGTGTCATTCTTGAGTCTTGACTCATGATCCTCAGGAGATTTTTAAACGTTTTGTGAAAGTTTTGTGGCATATTCCCAGGAATTGCTTGTTTTTTGAATGAGTTTTTTGAACAAATTTTTTGAACAAGTTTTAACTTGTGTCATTCGCCACAATCGCGAACGTTCAATTCCCAAGTTCATTTCATGAATAGGACACATTCACAATTCTTGAGAATATATTGTGTCTTTCTTGTATTATGGTGACTTCCTCAGATTCTCCCCAGTTGCGAACGTTCAATTCCCGAGTTCTGTGTCAAAAGGTTGCCTCCAGAATGACTCCACTTTTTGGGGGAGGCCATGGCAGCCTGGGTGACTCCCAACATCCAACATTTCATGATAGCTACAGTTATCCCGGTTAATCTAACACTGTCTGTACCAGGCTCCAAGTAGCACCTGTAATTATGTGCTGGAAATCAGGTCAGGCATTATAATTACTGTAGTTGTAACTTATTTCACTGTGTATATATTTTCGCTATATTCACGGAAAGGAAAGAGCAGCGAATTCATAATACCGCAAATACTGTCTTATAAACAAGCCAACAGTTTGTCTAATCTGGCTGTTAGTGAATTCAAGTATCAGTGAAATTATTAATTTTGCCACATCCACGAAAATGTATACCTGTGAATATAACTACGTTCACAGTATAGACCATGGCTTTGGTTAAACTCACTGCTGTATATGCCCTCCAAACAGACCTCAATAATGTCTCAAGTTAGATACGTTCCCATTTTCCGGGAAACTCACAAGCTGTATTCACAGAATAGACATGGGAGATTCTCAAGAATAGGGAACGTTTCTTGTTACAGGTACAATATTGATGTGTATTTCCTGAGTTTTAATTGTGGAAATAACACTAAATTCCACAATGAAGATGTGTATTTCTTGAGGTTCACTACAAAATATTACAGGGAATATAACACAAGAGAATGTGAGAGTCTTATTGGGGACATGCAACTCACCTCTTTTTTTCTCTGTGTTAGAAGCAAACAGTTGCAGAAGAACGATCATAACATATTCACTACCCCTCATGAGGGGGGGGGGGGCTTAAAAAGCCCTGACACCTCTTGAGGGGGGGGGGGGGCAACAAAAGTATGCCCCCTTTTACCAAAAAAGTCTGCACGTTACTACAGTGCAAAGGTGGGGCAAAAGATTTTCATGAAAGGGGGCGTGAAATATTCCAGGTGTGCAGGGGGGTTGTAAATAATGTTTTCACTTCCACCTCCCCCCCCCCTGTAATTAATAAATGAACACTCCCTAAATAAACTTTAAACATTTATACAGATTAGTTAAGTTGAAACGAAATGAGCCCAAGGATCTTACGCCACAACTGGCATCGATCAGACACCCGCTATCCGCTTACCACATGGTGAGAGACTGGTCCTTTCTGGCTGAAGAAATCGCTGACTCATCTGCACTCTCGCGTAAGTTTTTATTATCATTTCGTTTTTTGAGAATAAGATTGAACTTTATTGTCTATAATAAATTTTTCATGTTTTTACTATGTATGACATAACATGTGACCTTTCAGACGTCAGATGATATTCATCAAGACAGACAAATAAACTAAGTATTTAGCTCAACTGTTGTATATGATATTAATCACGATGACAAGTTTAGTGTTAAATTTGACATGGAGAAATTGCAGAAACTAATTTCAGAAACGTTTAGTGGAATGATTGTATTCAGTTATAGGCATCTGCCTGTCATCACCGTTTTCATGCAATGCTCATGAAGCATGTGCACTGATAACAAAACCTATAGTCAGTACTGACTATACCATCATATTTTGACCCCCGTAGTCAGATGATTACATATGTTAGTCACATATTAGTCATAAAGATAGTCAGGAGTGACTATATGTGGATCACACAAATTGATGATGTCACAGGAATGTGTGCACAGGAAACAGTTAGGATTCAAAATTGAATGCTCAACTGACTTCAGGTAGGCACATCCTATTCTATCTAAATCACTCCTTTACACATATCCCTGTGTGTTAGATCTTGTGTGAATGTCGAGCATGCTTACTTAAGACATCATAGAACACATGCATTCTCAAGTTTGATTAAAGTATCATGTGGTTTTGTTCAAATTCTGATCATGTGACTGTGGATCTCTAGGCTTCCAGACTAGAATATACAGAGGTTGACTGGGTGAAGGGTTATAGTGTGCTAGGCATTTGGCCCATGCTCATCTACTTCATCCAATGATGCTAGGACAGGTACCTCCAAACATCTACCCCCAGACATCTACCCCTGGACATCTACCCCCTGGGAATCTACCCCCTAGGACATAAAAGTCCTGGGATGGATGTCCTAGGGGGTAGAAGATGTAAGGGGGTTAAAGTCCAATGGGATGGATGTCCAAGATGATAAAAGTCCTTGGGGGTAGATGTCCTAGGGGGAGATATCCTAAGCATGCTAAACATTACCACAACATTAACAGCCAGACTTCTACCCCTGGATATCTACCCCTGGGAATCTACCCCCTAGGACATAAAAGTCCTGGGATGGATGTCCTAGGGGGTAGAAGATGTAAGGGGGTTAAAGTCCAATGGGATGGATGTCCAAGATGATAAAAGTCCTTGGGGGTAGATGTCCTAGGGGGAGATATCCTAAGCATGCTAAACATTACCACAACATTAACAGCCAGACTTCTACCCCTGGATATCTACCCCTGGGAATCTACCCCCTAGGACCTCTACCCCCTAAGGCTTTAATCCCCTTGGACATCTATGCCCTGGACTTTTACCCCCTTACAACTTCTACCCCCTAGGTTATCAATCCCCTTGGCATCTACCCCATTTATCCTCTAGGACTTCTACCCCTGGGGACATCAGCCCCTCCAAATGTTCATAATGAATCATATCATGTGGAGGGGGTAGATTTCTCCAGGGACATCCGACATATATCCCTGGACATCTATCCCCTGGGAATCTACCCCAGGACTTTTATCCCATTGGGCACCTATTCCCTGGACGTTTACCCCCTTAGGACTCTACCCCCTAGGACATCCACCTGCTTGGACACCTACCCCAGACATCTACCCCCTAGGACATCTACCCCTGAGATATCTACCCCTTTACCCTCTAGGACTTCTATCCTTAGGGACATTAACCCTGTCCACATGCCTATATGGTTGAGTCATATCATGTGGAGGGGGTAGATTTCTCCAGGGACATCCGACATCTACCCCTCGATATCTACCCCCCTGGAAATCTACCCACTAGGGCATCTACCCCCTAGGACTTTTACCCCTAAAGAATTCTACCCGTTTCACATATGGCTCAACTGTATGGGCATGTGGAGGGGGTTGATGTCTCCAGGGGTAGCAGTCCTAGAGGGTAAAGGTAGTAGACATCAAAGGGGATAGATGTCCTAGGGGGTAGAAGTTCTAGAAGAAGGAGGTTAAGGTCCAGTGGATGGATATCCTAGGGGTAAAAGTCATAAGGGGGTAAAACTCCAGGGAATGGATGTCCAGGGGAATGAGGGTTGGGGGTAGACATCATAGGGGTAGATGTCCAGGGGGTAGATGTTATGGGGTAGGCGTCGAAGGGGGTGGATGTCCTACTGGGTAGAGTCCGAAGGTGCAAAAATCCAGGGAATAGATTTCCAAGAGGATAAAATCCTAGGGGGTAGATGTCAAAGGGGGTAGATTCCCAGGGGGTAGATGTCCAGGGGTAGATGTCTGATGTCCCTGGAGAAATCTACCTCTCCACCTGATGTGAATCAAACATATGGGTATGTAGAGGGGGTTGATGTTCCTAGGGGTAGAAGTCCTAGAGGGTAAAGGTGGTAGATGTTCCAGGGGGTAGATGTCTTGGGGGAGGTGTCCAAGGCAGTCGATGTCCTAAGGGGTAGAAGTTCTAGGGGGGTAAAATTCCAAGGGGTAGATGCCCATAGGGGTAAAAGTCCTACGGGGGTAAACGTCCTACGGGGTAGATGTCCTAGCTAGGGGTAGATGTCCTGGGGTAGATGTCATAGGGGGTAGATAGTAGGCCCTGGGGGTAGATGTCTTGGGGGTAGATACCAGGGGGGTACTTGTCTTGACTTATTGTCCTGCCGTCTCATGATTGACTATATCTTTTAGTCAGAGTGACTAATTTAGAGCATGAAAGCATTAAATTCATAGTCACTTGACTATATGTCCCAAATCAGCCGAGTTAATGCTTGACTATAGGTTGACTATATGACTAACTTACGTTAGACATAGGTGACTAACAAAGTATAGCCCTTTTTGCTACGTTCACGTGACTATAGAAATGTAGTCCGTAGTGACTAACATTTTGAGGTCCATTATTATCAGTGTGCCCTATCAGAGAGGCTTAGCCACACCTTGCTGAGAACATTGATAAAGTATATGAATAGATATGTATTATCCTGGGACTCGCTAGATGGAGGAAATATAATAAATAAGGAGAGACAATTATATATATTTGGCCTTAATTGTCTGTGGCTGCACTAATGTCCTATGTTTACTAACAATAGACGAGAAAAACTTTACTCCAAGCCTTAGGGATTTTGCTGGTCATGGTGGAATGAGAGTGACTGTTTGTTGTGTTGTGGTAGCCAGGGGGGGGGGCACAATGCCGCAGCTCCGCCCTGATGGCAAATGAATGCGTAACATTGTGTTGGCCTGCAGCCAAATGAATGGTCAGTGGTGTGAGAGCCATCAAGTGGTGACACCACTGGCATTTAGGGGAACTAGCTATTATAGAATATAGTGGCATGGTGTGCTCATTAGATACAATCTAAAATATTCTTTTCAAGCACAAGCACTGATGCTCCCATATGCTCCACTTAATATTTTAATTAACAATTTATCATTCTATTCATTTTCAATTATAGATTCAGTATAACTTATCATAATAGTTTGCAGTAACAGTTCAACATTCACTAGTCTTTGACTCCCTGGACAACCTAATGTCACCTCAACTAGCATAGATTTCTCTACTTGGATGCATTTAAATGCCTCTAACAGGTATCAGTCTCTAAGGGTTAAGTCTTTTTGATGCAGATGTTTCATTGACTTCCTGTCATATGCAGTATTTTTAGAGTATCATGTCATTCTGTCAGTAAGGCCCAGTTCAAGGGGCAACAAATCAGTGGGCAATGTTACACATGCATTTAACACCAGGTGGAGCCATGGCGTTGTCCCCCCCTGGTGGTAACCAAGGAGGTGAGTTACCAGGCAGTTACCGGAAGAGCCACTGGATAACCTGGAAGTAGACATAGGGAGAGGGACTTACTACCCTTACCCAGTCAGAGTCACTTATATCTGTGTCTATATTAATCACATAATTAATTATACCACACATAATTACAATACAATATTTGATTATTCAGTATTCCAAGTAAAGATGTCCGAGCAGCCTATCAGAATAGATATGTATCAATTGTCCATAAACTACATGTCACATACCAAATGAAAGCCCTTGAAGAGCTGTAAATGAATATGGCTATATCATAACATTCTTAATGTGGGACCATTTCGTTTAAACGGGTCACATTTGATTTTTTTTTGGGGGGATGTAATAATGATTTTATTACAAATTTTGATTATTTAGTATTCCAAACAAAGATGTCCAAGCAGCCTGCCCCATTGCCTCACACTGTAGACAGACAGGGGTCCCTACAGTCACTGTTACGGCTACAACTTACCTACAACTTGTCCATCGAGGACCTCTCCGAGGGAAATGTGCGGGGTCACCAGGCTGTACACCCTCTTAGTGGAAGGTCTGTTCATAGTGAAACATAGGCTACTCAAAAAAAAGTGGTTTCTCATCACCAAGGTCTGGAAAATATGACGAGGGATCTTTTTTTTCCCTTTTTTTTTATTTGCGAGCTAAAATGTATAGGATTATATATGTGTTTTTGGTGACCAAAATTGCAAAAGTGGTTTCTCATCACCACGGTCTGGAAAATATAACGAGGGATGCTTTTTTATTTTTATTTTTTTTAATTCGCGGGCTAAAATGTATAGGATTATATGTGTTTTTGGTGACCAAAATTGCAAAAGTGGTTTCTCATCACCAAGGTCTGGAAAATATAACGAGGGATGCTTTTTTATTTTTATTTTTTTAAATTTGCGGGCTAAAATGTATAGGACTATATGTGTTTTTGGTGACCAAAATTCACATTTGATTAGTTAAGAATTAATTGATCTTTAAAGGGTGGAAATAGTAAGTTATTTCTATCCCATTGCATTACTGTTAGCATAAGCTTTAATTTGATACCAAACATGCCCATATTTTGTCCTTTTTGATCATGTTTCTCATCCAACAATTAATATCAATGAAAAGAATAAGTTTTCCACAAAAGCTGTTTCTATGATGCTCGCGGTGATGTGAACCCGTTTCATTTTTTTAAGTGGCCTAATATGTACTATTTTGTGTTGTAAACCAACAGTTTATTTTACTGCCAATGTACAATAATACTGTAGTATAATACCCCTGCAAAGAAAATCTCAAGCTGAACTCCTGCCATTCTTGAGTCTTGACTCGTGATCCCCCAGGAGATTTTAGAACGTTTTGTGAACATTTTGTGGCATATTCCCAAAAATGTCTTTTTTTTTGAACAAGTTTTTTTAACCAGTTTTTTGAACCAGTTTTTTGAACAAGTTTTTTGAACAAGTTTTTTGAACAGATTTTAACTTGTCTCATTTGCCGAACTCACAAACATCCAATTCCCGAGTTGATTTTGTGAATAGGACACAGTTCTTGCGAATATCTCGTGTATTTCTTGTGTTATGGTGACTTCCCCAGATTCTCCCTAGTCGCAAACGTTTGATTCCATATCTTATTCCATGTTAACAGAGACATGTATGACCTTGGAGTCGCTGGCCTTGATAGAGGGCTGACTCACACGGCCGTAGGCTGGCTGAACAACGCTGTCAAAAACCCATCACACATAATACCAAAGTCTGAACTGTACTACCAGTTGGGCAAGGCATACAATCGAGTAAGTATCAACTCTTTAACATCATATCATAACATACCATGCATTATCATACTAGATAACTGTGACTTTACCCTTACTATTGGTTTAGCAGCTCCCACCAGGGTGCTTGCATGCTTACTATTGGTTTGTGACTGCTTGAAGATTTTTGTATTTTTTTCTTGACACCAAATATATAATCTTTGAAAATATTGTCAACGAATTTTTCACAATTTAGTGGAAAAAAGTCTTGGATTTAATTCGAAAAAGTTCAGATTCAGCAACTTGTAGCATTCAATGCAAAACTTCCATTTGACTTTTAAAATTGTATTTTTTTTTTCTTTTCACTAGGTATGTTTTTAAATTCATTTCAGACCGCTGATTTTGATAAAGCTAAGAAATATCTGGATCTGGCATACAGTATCGGTAAGATACAGAAAGTAGTATCATTAATATCAAATTTGAACTCCAGATTGTTCAATATAATCATCCTTATAATAGGCAAACATTGTCAGCTGGTAGATTCAATGACAATTGATACCTTTACTGAGGTTTCTCTTTTTTAATCTAGATTTTTGGTCATATTTTGGCTCATGGTAATGTGATTGCATAATGCAACGTGCAATATATTGGCTTATGTGCTGGGATATTGTATAGGGGTGCACAGGCTGCCTGTTAATGCAGGCAGCCTTATCCTGCTTTACTAGTACTCCAACTGCTGAGGGCACTTTTACAGGGAGAACTATACTTGCGAACCTTTGTCTGTATAATGGATGACTGCATGGTCAGTCTTTCCCAAAACATGCAGGACAGGCAATGGTCTCCTAAAATGCCACCTGTCCTCAGATTTACGAGTGTAGCAGGACCAAATGTCCAGTTACATGTTGGGCTTTTCTGAACTAAAATAATTTAGTTGGTCTCTATACCTGAAATATGTTTGTCAATATACTGCGTAAATCTATGTATTTATCCTGATTTAGCCATAGATGATTACAAATGAAATGTATTTTCAATGGACAAAAATATTTTATTCTTAAAGTACATAAATTATCAGATATGTGGCTATCAGGTCCTTCAAAAATGTAGCCAGTCCTGCAGCATTGAATATTTGCAGGAACGAATGTCCTTTGGGATGAAAAAGTTTTCGCAAAGACTGCATGGTTTTAATAATAACTTGCAGATGATAAAAACACCACATTAAAAGGGGCAGCTCAGGTTATGGCAGCTATAGCAGCAAAGAATGACTCGGATGAAGGTGACGAGTGTAGAGATGAAAGTTCAGTCTACAGAAGGGGTTACGAAGGAATCTGCAGCCAAGGCGTTGCTCAGGTGAGGTTTACAAAATGTATTGTAGCGGGCACGTATCGCTCGGGGAAGCCCGAGCGTGCGTGGAGAGCACATTGCCCGCCTGTGGTGCAGCGGTAGCATTCTCAACTCCGGAGCGGAGGGACTGGGGTTCGACTCCCTGTTGGGCTCGACGTTTTCACTGACCTGTTACAGTATCTTTAGATAGGGCCAAAATAAAACAAAAAAGTTTATTTTAGGTAACATGGAAAGAAAATGTAGGGTCAGTAGGTCAGTTTTGTCTTTTTTTTAAACATGAAAGCACTAGCCAGACTCTTCGAAGACCAAAAATCGGTAAAAATAAGGAAATTTCTTCAAGGTTGCATAAAAAACAGTAGGGTTGGCCCTGTATTGTCGGTCAGGTGACCTGAAACAAACCTTTTTCCTTTTTGGCCTAGTGTGATATTAAGAAGAATTAACCACGATTGATTTACATGTACATATCGGTATAACACATACTATACTATATTATCACCAACTATTATCCAGAATAATACATGTCCAGACTTGTTATATAATACCTACGATCACCGACGTGTGGCGCTCTACCCCCGCTTGGGTATACAAGAGCCCACACTACCGGTTACTCCAGAGCTCATTCTGGGTATTACTGCGGTTGTATTAACATCTACACTGTACGTATGTCAAAATAAACTTAACCTACACACCTAATTACCTACTTTTGTCATCACTTAGCTCATGCAGATTTATCTGGCAACTCATTCTGATAATGATGGCCCTATATGACATGTGGTGGTTAAGTCTTCATAATATCGCAATAGGTTTACTGACACCCCTCCAAACAGAACTCGGGAATTGCACGTTCACAACTGGGGAGAATCTGGGGAAGTCACCATAACACAAGAAAGACACGAGATATTCCCAAGAATTGTGAACGTGTTCTATTCACGAAATGAACTCAGAAATTGAACTTGGTCAAAAAATTCCTGGGAATATGCCACAATACTTTCACAATATGTTCAAAAATCTGCGGGGGTTTCCAAGTCAAGACTCAAGAATGGCACGAGTTCTGCTTGAGATTTAGTTTGCAGGGACGTCTCGTGTAAATCATACGCTCCTCCCATGATTTCATGAGATGATAACATACACATAATAATATGCAAAAAAAAACACAATCCAATTAAACATTAAAGTTATATGAACCATCACCATAGCTTTTAGTGTTGTGGGTTTATTCTCAATTATGATTACAAGTTCTAACTTGTGTCATTCCCCCAAGTTGCGAATGTTCAATTTCTGAGTTCATTTTGTGAATAGGACTTGTTCACAATTTACGGGAATATCTCGTGTCTTTCTTGTGTTATGGTGACTTCCCCAGATTCTCGCCAGTCGCGAACGTTCAATTCCCGAGTTCTGTTTACAGGGATTTTGTAGAGAGCTTCTAAGATGTTCTTGATATTTGAAAAATGTAAAGAGCCGATTAAGTGAGCGTTAGAGAGGGTCCGATTAAATTGACAGCTTCTTTTGATTGTTTCAAAGTTCCCTAATTTTTTTTTTCAGAAAAGGAGTTTCCTTTGGTCAAATGTGTGGTGTGCCTACATCACCTATACTGTACCCTACATCACATACAAGATGGAGGTACTGAGCGCTGACCCATGGATAGTCATGTACTATGATGTCATAACAAACCTGGAAGTGGAAACCGTTAAGAAATCTGCTACAGGACAGGTGAGCAGGTCGTCTCAAAGATAATCTCCACTTAAGCGGTCCTGTGTGGGGATTTGGATACCCCCGAAACAGAATTCAAGAATCAAACATGTTTGAAACGTTTATATTTCTCGGGAAACGCACAAGCTGTATACCAAAGATAGACACGGGAGACTTTCGAGAAAAGTGAACGCTCCTAGTGAAATAAGAATTATTACCTCCGATTTCGGCTTCTGGGATGGTTTCCATAACAACCAATTGCAAAATATGTCATATGTGTTAATTCTTTACAAAAAGTAATAATTTTGTATTCCAAATGTAGAATGGTAGCATTAGTGACGGAATGTCTTAGAACATTTACCATGTGTTTAACATGAAGGGCTGTTTTCCCTAGATGGGTCACATATATATGATATGCTCAAGTTCTATTAAGTCTATTAGGACAATTGCTCAAAAGGGTTCAAAAAAGGAATCTTATACTCCATAACAACTTCTTTATTTTGAGCCACACACAAATAATCGGATACAGAAATATCCCTCCAAACAGAACTCAAGAATCACACAAGTTAGAAATGTTTGTATTTCCCCAGAAACACACAAACCTTAGACACAAGATAAACACGGGAGATTCTCGAGAATAGTGAACATTCCTAGAGACATGTTTAATGGTGACGCGTATTTCCCGAGTTTTACTCATTCAAACAACCAGAAATTCCACAAGTAGAATGAAGACCTGTATTTCACAAAGTTCACTACAAGAAATGAGATGGAATACAAAAATCTTTTAAAAACATGTTCCAAAAACTTCTCTAGTAAATAAATTCTCGAGTTTTGACACGAGAATTGCACGTGTTGAGATTTTGTTTGCAGGGATGTCACAAAAATAGTTGCTCATTGTAATGATAATGTAACCATTTAAGTAGTTGGTAAGGCAGATGTTGATAGATTTATTCCTGAGATGACTGGCATGTTTACATCTTCAAATATGGCTCCATAATGGCTGATCCCCAAGTTCCCCAGTCCACCACCAGGTGGAGCAAAAGGCTATATTATTAGTTCCTGTTTATACCACTTGGTGGGGTGGCTATCACTGGATATCACTACACTCAATGACACAACCTCTGTCCATCTACTTCAGTTAGCCCGTGCTACAGTGCAACAAGGATACTCACTGAAGGGATCACAGATACGCATCAGTAAATCGTAAGTTTTCATTTTAAAAGCGTAAGAACTTTGATTGCAAAAAGGAACCATAATGCATGGTGTATTACGGTGTACATGCTTTTTATTGTGTGGGTCACATTTTTTACTTTTCGCTGAAAGAATGACAATATCAAGAAAATATCTTTGGTAATTTTTTCCAGAGCATGGCTTTTTGAACAAAAAGGTATGCAATTTGTCAAAACCATATCACAAAGGATTCAGGATATGACCGGCCTTGATACCACTCTGAGGAACCAGTTTACCAGCGCTGAAGCCTTACAGGTATGTACTTTTATTTTTTTGAAATACAAGATTCCCTATGCTTTAGCACTGAAGCGCCGTATTCAATGCCCCCCATTGAATACAATGTGGCCGTATTCAATGGGTCGGTAAAAGATTAATCTTCTTCATTAAATGGCTCCGAATAAAAAATAAACACAAATGCCAATTACATTGATACTGTCTCTGATGTATTTCACTCATGGGGGCTGGGGCATATCCCACTCAGCCTGTGGCTTCGTGGGATATGGCCCCACTCGTAAAATACAACAGAGACAGTATCAATGGGCGTTGGCATTTCTCAATGTCTCTCCAGGGAATCTTCTGATTTTGTTTTAAACTCATCCAGAAAGACAGCAGAGAGATTCCCAAATTGTAAAGTGATGTTTGCCAAACCATGCACAGAAGATAACTTTGTATGTTTTCCATTTGAAGGTGGTAAATTATGGCATTGGAGACCAATTCGAACCACATTATGATGCTCACAATGTAAGTTAACCGTCGCTTTTACTTTTATTGACATTCAGTTAATTTCTTGGCCAAAATATAATTCATAGGCTGATTATCATCATTAGCTTTTTTAATTTATCTGTCATGTTTGCTTTGTTTCATAATGATAGAACTTAGGCCACTCAAAAAAAATCTGGTTTCTCATAACCGTGCGCATCATGAAAATCATGGTTTGGGGAAATTTTTTTGTTTTATTTTGTACATTTTTAATGAAAAAATAATTAAATATTGAGAAATATTGTCATATTTGGTATCAAATTAAAGCGTACACTGTCGGTAATACAGTGCCCTAGGAATATCTTACATGTTCATACTTCTGTAAATCAATAAACGCTTAAATACTAAGGTGTAAAATTTGTTCATGAAAAGTCTACATTTTCCTATACATTTTGGCCCCTCAGTAAAAAAAAAAGATGAAAAACGCCCTCGTCATATTTTCCAGTGCTGGGTGATGAGAAACCAGTTTGTTTTTTTGAGTGGCCTTAGTTCAGCAGTGTCATGACTGATCTCAATAAATATTTCTACACCGTAGCAAATGCTCTTAAATCATAGAAAAATCAGATACACTTATGTATAAGCTTAGCATTGTGCTCTTATTCATAGTTGTTTTATCGATTCAACAGAATCCGAAGGCATTGGCGAAGATAACCGGTTATCTGGCGGGAACAGGTGACAGAATTGCAACTCTTATGTTCTATGTGAGTATTGTCTATCTCCTTGTATATACACCCTTAGGAGGTGGTTATGTCTAAGAGCTCTTTTTCTCTTTGAAAGCCTGGGTATCTAGAAGGATCCGTACCCACAACCTCAGAACATTGATCCCAACAGCTAAACCACTTCTCCACCGAGACTCATGCAATGATACTAATCACTAAAAAGTATATGTACTACGTCTTCCTTTTTAGCCCAATGAGTAACACTATTTAAATAATTTGAAGGGTTGTAAAAACCATTTGATTGGATGCCAATAAGAAGTACCCTGTACCCTAGCAGCAGGACCAGACAGCCACATGTGTTAGACTAGTAAGTTAGAGCCTGTTAACTAAGGCCTATGGTAGTGGTCAGGCATTGTCCCATTAGACAAAGTGAAGAGTGCTGTTTAGTTGGTACTGCTATTGTATAAATCAAGGGCTCCGCCCCTGCACCCCTGTTTTCTTTCTTTCCTTTTTTCTTTTCATTCTCTTTTTTTTAAATATCAGAATAGCCAATTAGCTAACTAGGGCCTATATTGGTGAGGCATTGTCCCATTAGACCAAGTTAAGAGTGCTGCTGTTTAGTATAGTTGGGGTGGGTCGTTTTTTCCTTAAAATATCAGAATAGCCAAAGAAATAAAAAATGTATCAGGTATCAGTGTATCAGGCTTATTAAGACTTCTGCTCAACATTGGACCCCCGTACCCAGGGTCTGGAAGTCTGAGGCAGAAGAAAGAATATCGTTTATCCATACAACATGTCTGTCCTGTCTGTCATATGTAGTCCATCTTGCTCTTTATAGAACAAGTATATATTTGATACTCACGTGATAAAATGTAAAGGTTGACACGTAAAATCAGCCAAGCTGAGTGTCATTTCCTGGTCGTTATTGACAGTAAATTATCTATTCATGTTAAATACATCTGTGATATTCCATGTGATATACAAGTCTCATCTGTGATACTGATTTACATTTAAAACAAAGATGGACAAAACTGATTGTACTTTAATGGGGTCAATAAACATCTAAAACCCTTCCAGAAAAAGTGCTATGTACTCAAGAACCATGACCATAGGCAGGCATATGGGATAGATTGCAGGGGGAGATCTTTTGGTGTCATACCATATGTTCTGAAGAATTAAATAATTTTCAAAAATATTTTGAAATTTTATTCATGAATGGAGTCCTGGTGAGTCACTCAGCATTGCTGCCCCTATGGGTAGGCATGATGCACTGATGCAGCAGCGGCAAGCCACTCACCAGGGCTGCATTGGTGCACCATAACGACAAAAGTCACATTTTAGCAACTTGCCGTCCTTCGAAGGCTTAATCAGTAATTTCTTCCATATAATTCAAGTTATCTGACGTGGCAGAGGGTGGTGCGACTGTCTTCCCTATGCTAGATCTCTATTTGGCCCCCGTAAAGGTTGGTAATATTACTTTATAACTTCAATGCACCATTTTGTTGTTAAATCTCTTTTTAATATCCTGAGGACAGCTTGACAGCTTTACGTACATTTGGCAGCATAATGCACCAATCATTAATGCATCATACGCCTGAAGCAGTTCCATGCAAACAAAATCTCAAGCGTTTTTGAACGAGTGTTTTTGTGTTATATTCCATGTCATTTCTTGAAGTGAAACTCATGAAACTTATGACACTCGTGAAACTGGTTGTTCGCACAAGTAAAACTCGGGAAATACATGTCACCAATTGATCATGTCTCTCTTGTGGACACAGCTTGTGCGTTTCTGGGGAAATTCAAACGTTTCTAACTTGTGTGATCCTTGAGTTCCATTTGGAGGGTAGTCCCTCAAATGATGAGATGAGTATTGTGCATTTCAGAATGGCGCTGCGTTTTGGTACAACTTCCACCGTAACGGCACAATGGACTGGAGAGTAAGACATGCAGGATGCCCTGTCCTGGTTGGTGAAAAATGGGGTTTGTATTAAATTTAATGTGAACTGCATAAGGCTCAGTCTCATGAGTTTGTGACAATTAAACGTCTTTGACCAAGTGTAGTCTTTGACCGGGTGTAGTCTTTGACCGGGTTTAGTCTTTGACCGGGTGTAGTCTTTGACCGGTGTAGTCTTTGACCGGGTGTAGTCTTTGACCGGGTGTAGTCTTTGACCAGGCAGCATTAAAATGGTAGAAATAAGTCCATATGTAGTAAGAAAGGCGGGAAATCGTGCACTATAGGTTGATACATGTTTATAGCAAACATAAGTAATTTTTGTCATATTCATATACTGAGCATACTATGCATAGTAGAACATAATATTATTATTTCCCTCTGTCTGGCCAAAGACGTCACTTTACATGTAACTTTGAGTTTAAACAGCTGCACTGTGCATAGTAAGCTCAGTATATAGATATATAAAATGTCACTTATGTTTCCAATAAACATGTATTAACATATAATGGTAGTATTTCACCGAATTCCTTACTGTATAGCCATCTTATCACTCCCCATTCAAAGACTACACCCGGTCAAAGACTACACCCGGTCAAAGACTACACCCGGTCAAAGACTACACCCGGCCAAAGACATTTGAAATGTTACAAACTCATGAGATTGAGCCATGAGTGTTTGAATTTAAGCAAATTAAGATGCTTTAATGCCATTTCAAGTTCTGTAATGTAACGTAAATGTCCAGGAAAGGTCACTACAGCATTTGAGTGACTTTAAATGTCATTCGATCAAATCTAATTCACTTACCGTTAATTCTCGCGTATAAGCCGCGGCCTGTACTAGAGTCAGACTCAGCTTTCTTTTGATACCAAACATGCCTATATAGGGTGCGACTTATACGAGAGTTTTTATTAGTATATTACAGTACCAAAATCGCAATATTCAGACCCCCTCTGTGGCTTATATAATTTGTCAAAGTTAGGGGTGTGGCTTATACGCGAGTTAGGCTTATACGCGAGAATTTACGGTAAATGCAAACATTAAATGCAACAGCTGGCCATAACTTTATAGCATTGCTTGTAATGCTATCGATATTGTTACAGACGCGAGTTAGGCTTATATGCGAGAATTTACGGTAAATGCAAACATTAAATGCAACAGCTGGCCATAACTTTATAGCATTGCCTGTAATGCTTTCGATATTGTTACAGACGTTGGCTTTAAAATGTAATTATGAAGCAAAGTCAATAACACTTTCATCAAGGTACATGCATTAAGAAATAATTATTGCAAGTTCAATTGATGTATATCACCAAATTAATCATTTTCTATGGTGTATAGACGATGTGGGGAACCTCCACTTGTAACAGTCTTATTTTATTTTATTTCTTGCTGGATTAATCATGATCATGATGCTCTAAATAATTGCAGTTGCTAACAAGTGGATGAGACAACGTACACAAGAGTTCCGTCACAAGTGCGGTCCCACATCAACATCAACAGAGGTGGAGAGTCGCGCAGCCATGATTTAAGATAAAGACCAGCCCCTTTGGGGACCAGGAGGGTGTTTAGGCCTATCCCGTACCTTGACCACCCCCCCCCCCCGAGGGGAGCACTAGACTTATCCGAGGTAGCGCCTCACTCACAAAAGGAGCGGCAAAGATCACTGTCTGAGCTGCACAGCGTCCCTCTGACCCATATCACATGTGACATGCTAGGCCCTAAATACATTGTTTTTTGAACAAGTTTTTTGGACCAGTTTTAACTTGTACCAGCCGCTCCGCTGCCGGCGATCGTGGCGCGGGAAAGTTGGTAGCGTTCGTCTGACCTAGTAGACTGCACTGTGGGAATGCCTTAGCATATCGCAAATAGGGTCATAGTGGCGTGAAAGTTCAATCTCCCAGCAGATGTTAGGTCTGTTGTCTCCTACAGTTGAGCGCAGAGAGGTGATGGAGAGTGAGCAGACGAAATGCATCCTTGGGTAGGGTCCCGCTTTCCCTCTTGTTGTTTAATTATTCGCCCAAGTCGCGAACGTTCAATTTTCGAGTTTTGTTTGGAGGAATGATTAAAAAAATAACATGGTACCAGACCTTCACACACCACGTGTATGCCATGAGCAAAACCTAAATCTCACACGCCTGTTGATCGTAGGAACAAATTCCTCCTGTTTGTGCCTCATTAATCACACTCATACACATGTCCTTTTAAAAGGTGGCATATCTGCCACATGGTTATGTGTGCATCTCCTGTACCTAAAGCCCAAAATCCACGGCGACAAGAACCTGCCTGAAAACGGTATCGCCCCTCTGCCACCAGTATTTCGCCGCTATTTCACCATGCCGCGCAGATATCGCCCTTGTAACGCAGTCGACTTTGGGGGTGCAGGCTCGAAAAAGGGCGTGAAATACTGGCGGCAGAGGGGCGATACCGTTTTAACGCAGGTTCTTTTCACCGTGGATTTTAGGCTTGATTCACCTGGAGTCAGACATATATCTTGAGACGGACCCTTGATCTTGTGGTTATTCAAGCATTTTTGTTTGTGGATAATTCTAAAGTGTGAGTGTTATTCTTTCCAGAAAGCAAAACTAGAAGTCGTATTGTACATGGATATCTTGAAATTCTAGTATAACATAACGTGGTCCAGTTCTACTGAAACAATACACATGTGAAACATGAAGACTTGGATTTATATCATTTAATTCATTCGTTAGAAAATGGATTCTTCTGACGTTATATAGCTGTCAAATATCAGGCTGTGTCTCACGACCTTGGGCCAATTTTTTTGTCTCTGACCGGGTGCCAGCTCTAACTGGGTGCCAGCTCTGACCGGCCTGAATAAAATCGGGTTATTTAGGGCAGATGGAGATAGAGCTGGCACCCGGTCAGAGCTGGCACCCGGTCAGAGCTGGCACCCAGTCAGAGACAAAAAACATTGGCACAAGGTCGTGAGACACAGCCATCATGTAGTTTTGATTGCATCTCTGGGTTCAGCTCCATCAATTTAGCTAATAATATCCACACCAACTGTACCATGTGCTGCACATATATGGCCAGTGTTGCACAATGGCTAAAGTTTATTAAGGCTGCTTGGCACCCAAATCCTATGCAGTAGTTATATGATACCTAATATTGTCTTACCTTTTTGTAAAAAAAAAAACATGACTTTTGCATCATCACTAATGTTATTTACAATTCCATAAATGCCTTATCAATTGAAAGACACGTTGTAGCACATGATTGGTCACTATTACAAAAGTGCTTATTACCCCTAAAACCCTATTATCATCACTACCCTACGTTAGTAAGTTTATGTAGTAAATTTATGATTGGTATTGCTGTTTATCTTGCCTAGTTTACAAAGTTATCTTACCATAATAACGACATTTACTGATGATGTACTCTACCTTCAGCACTGAAGTATCTTGATGTGTATTTAAATACCCCCATATACCGCTTTCACTCTCAAAATTGTCTAGGTATAGATATGAGGCAGTGACTCAAGTTGAAATACTTTACCTCATTGGAAATTATTGAAATATCTGCTTTTCTAGGGATTGTGTCACATGACATTATATCGTCTGTAACACTCCAGGCTTTGTACATTAATCAATATGTATTATCATATTTTTTTTATATATATATAGGCCTATGACTTTGTCAAAATGTGTCATATAACTGAGTGAAATACTCTTCGAGCTTAGCAAGCTCTTTTTATGGCCAATATAATAAACGGAAGTGGTATTTTCTTCTACCATCTTATACCGAAAAAATCATAGTAAAGGGGCACAGCCTATTTGAATACTGCCTTGTCATTGGCCAATAGTGTCAAAATGACACCAGTGCACCGAATGATATTATTTTTGATACCACTATTTGGAGACGTTTGATGTTATATATATCCCTACGTATTCAAGGAAAACCTTTTGTTAAAGGGGAAATCTCACCACTTACACTTAACAACGTTGTAGACTAGAACAATGCTAGAATCGCGAGTGGGATACGCTAGGTGGTTAAGCCACTTTAAGAGATCCTGTATACTTGCCTCTGTCAGGGTCCACCAGATGGCAGCACCCTCTTCTCTGTGTGCTTTGAGGGATGTCTTAGACACAGACATAAACCATTAGGCCATCCCTGTTCGGTTCACATGACCCCTGACCAGGGGGGACAACGCCGCGGCTCCGCCTGATGTCAAACGCATGTGTAACATTGTCCACTGATCTGTTGGCTCTTGAATTTGGCCTGTCTGACAAAATGTCATAATACTCTAATAATACTGCATGTGACAGGAAGTCATCGATACATCTACATCAAAAAGACTTAACCCTTAGAGACTGATACCTGTTAGAGGAATTTCAATGCATCCAAATAGAGAAATCTATGCTAGTTGAGGTGACATTGGGTTGTCCAGGGAGTCAAACCCAACTTTGAACTGTCACTGCAAACTCTTAAGAGAAGTTATACTGAATCTATAATTGAAAATGAATAGAATGATTAATTATTAATAAAAATATCAAGTGGAGCATATGGGAGCATCAGTGCTTGTGCTTGAAACTAATATCTTAGATTGTGTCTAATGAGCACACCATGCCACTTTATTCTATAACAGCTAGGTCCCAATGATGCCAGTGAACTGCTATATTTAGATTGTTACTTCCTGCCGGGCTATGCACAGGAAATGGTACACAGGATTTGATTGGTCAACTCCTGAGGGCAAGTTAGCAAAACAAGTTTTTTATATGAGTTTGCCCAGACTCTACTATTATAGAGTCGGGGCCTGGGACTGCATATAAAGAGCGGGTGACGGTTAAATAGGTAGAATATTGACCCGCACACCTTTCAATTCTCCGAGATTTGACTTGTAGTGTAAGATAAATAGAAACACATGTAACATACTTGACGCCATTATCTGAAGTGTGCCCTAACACTACTAGAGAGATAAGGATCTTATCAACCACATAGGCCTACCTGGGTCAGGTCAAAACAGATTATTACTTAGGTAAGTACTCTTCTGAGATTGTTCTGTAGATCGTGGTATCATTAATGTAAATATACTATCGATCATATAGAATCAACTTAATGAACAAATAAGATTTTTTGATAAGTATATTGTTTACGACCACACAGCACCTGCACTCCCTACTGTTATCCTCCATACAAAACTCGGAAAGTGAACGTTTGTGACAGGACAGAATCTGGGGAAGTCACCATAACACAAGAAAGGCACAAGATATTCAGAAAGAATTGTGACTGTGTCCTTTTCACAAAATGAACTCGGGAACTGAAGGTTCGTGACTTTGGCAAATGACACAAGTTAAAACTTATCAAAAAAACTAAATATAAATTCGGAATGCACTTACAGTATCTCCCCCCTAACAATGGCAGGGCCGTTTGATTACCACGACCCTTACCAAAGCTCTTATTGCCAACCCTATTATTGACTGTATAAATTATCTAAATCTGTTAGTCTTTTGATCAGCCTATTTGTATGTTAAGAGTTGTGTTGTGAACACCGGGCTTCGATATGAGGATTTATAATATGAACACCGTCCTTTTTTTCATAATTCAAGTTTATTTGTTTAATATTATTACATCAAATAATCAAAATACCTACGCCCGATCAGTTAGCATGTATTCCATTTAAATAAGAACCTATCCTTTCATGGTAACAAAAAACTAAAGGAAGGTACTTAAACACTTCTAAGGATTTGGCTCGGGGCAATGCTAAGCTCAGCTTATCCATACCATAATTTTGGAGAGTGAACCATCTTACTATAGTTGAGATATCTCTTACTCTTTGACAATAAAGTGAGCTGCGCTGCTGAGGAAACCACAAATACCTACACCGGGAGATGAACACATGGGTGACAATTTAAGACAAGGCCAAATTAAAAAAAAAAATTGTTTCAGGTAACATGGGAAGAATCTCTAGGGTCGATAGGTCGGATTTTTTATTTTTTTTACTTTTTTTTTTTTTTTTACTTTCCCTCTTAAATTGACCCAAAAAAGTGTCAAGATGAGGAAAAAAAATTCCAAAATTTTGTTAAGCTAAATTTGACCCCAAAAAAGTATCAAAATATAAAAATTTCTTCAAAATTGCATAAAAAAACGTAGGGTCGGCCCTATTAAGATAGGGTCGGTCGGGTGACCTGAAACAAACCTTCTTTTTTTTGGGCCCAATATACACTTTCTGGTATTTATAATACTTAACTCTACATTTGATCAGAACGATATGCAAGTCTTTTTTTTATAACAGATCCTATTTTACCGGATATCAAATGTTATAGAAAAGATATATAACTGATTCTAGTCTGGAATGATACTGGTTCTCAATAACACCAAATTATATTAGCACATACTATGCCTAAACTTTAGCACGAGCACACCAAAATAGAGTGGTATTTTCTTTCAACGAACACAACATTTAACTTAGAGGTCTAACGACCAAATTATCTGATCTTCATTTTTTGAATGTAAGTTACAATCTAGCACCGTTATATTTCATGATTTCTGTACATTCCAATTAAGCGAACTCATGGGATTGGATTTACATATCTAGACAGATTGATACCTGGTATACCAGTCCCAAAAGGTAATAAAACGGTTTTAGTGGGTTTTGTCCATATAAGCGATGGTCTAAAGTGAGTCAGGCCTCGTATCGGTCTCCAGGATCTTCAGGAACATCATGAACGTGCGTCCACCTTTGTAGAGAAGTGTCCTAGGCATTCCTAATTCCTGGAATTAAAGGAAATCCTTTCATTTTATGAAATATACAGCCACACCTGTCCAGTCCTACCCTACCTTACCCTACCCTACCCTACCCTACCCTACCCTGCCCTGCCCTGCCCTGCCCTGCCCTGCCCTGCCCTGCCCTGCCCTGCCCTGCCCTGCCCTGCCCTGCCCTGCCCTGCCCTGCCCTGCCCTACCCTACCTAGACTCGGCCCCCGTCTGCTGCGTTGGCCCACACTCTCCAAGCATAACTTTGACTAAGTATGTGATTGGCAAGTGTAACGTGACCAGTCAGCGCCCATGCGTGTCACTCTCCATAAGATCTTTAGTAATGGTGGGGCCATAAACCAATGTCTGCTTGGAGAAGGTACTGCTAACCCACATGGGTGGGCGGGTCTGACTGCGAGAGACTATACCCTACCCTCCCATGCCACACCTGTCCTACCACACCCTACCCTACCCTTCCCTTCCCTACCTACCATACCCTGTCCTACCCTGCCCTGCCTTACCCTGCCTTACCCTGCCATGTCACACCCTGCCCTAATCTGCCCTAGCCTAGCCTAGCCTAGCCTAGCCTAACCCGCCCTACCCTATCCTACTCTACCCTTCCCTACCTACCCTACCCTGTCCGACCCTGTCATGCCACACCCTGCCCTACTCTGCCCTAGCCTAGCCTAGATTAGCCTGTCCTACCCTGTCTTACCCTACCTTACCCTTCCCTACCCTGCCATACCACACCCTTCCCTACTCTGCCCTGCCCTGCCCTACCCTACCCTACCCTACCCTACCCTACCCTACCCTACCCTGCCACACCTTACCCTACGCTACCCTGCCCTTCCCTACCCAACCCTTCCCTATATATACCTACCGTACCCTGTCTTACCATAACCTACCCCACCCTGCCATGCCATACCCTGCCCTAATCTGCCCTGCCCTACCCACTCTACCCTACCCAACCCTTCTCTACCCTGCCCTACCCTTCTGTGCCAGAATCTACCCTTCCCTACCCTACCTACCCCACCCTGCTCTACCCTACCCTTCCCTGCCCTACCTACCCTACCCTACCTTACCCTGCCCTACCCTATCCTTCCCTACCCTACCTACCCTACTCTTCCCTACCCTACTCTATTTTACCTACCCTTCCCTACCCTGTCCTTCTCTGCCCTATCCTACACTGCTTTGCCACCACCTTCCTTACCCTACCCTTAGTACCTACCCCACTCTGTCATCCTCCACACTTCGTAGCTCGTTCACATGGGTCAACATCCCAGAGGGTCCATTACGCACAGGAGCATCATCTGAAGTATGAAAATGCAGAAGTATCATAAGTTGTAGTCAGTTAGTTATTGATATTACTGTCTTTTCTTTCACAAAAGACAGGTCGCTGGCTTTAGGGAGGGTCTGCATGGGAGGTGGGGTTGGGATCTTTGATATGGGGAATGTTTCGATGCACAGAAAATGTGGGGAAATGTAATATAATGTTCTCTAGTTTCAGAAAATGGCTACATCATATTTTCACTGTTGGCTTGCATCGAGACTAGGGGGGGACGGAATTGCCTCGCACCCTGGTGTTAAACTCGTGCATACTTTGGTTTAGTTCAGGAGCCAAATAATTATGGAGTGGTGGGATCCCAATACAGTGGTGCCATCTATGGCAGTTTGGGGAACTAATTACTGTAGGCTTCAATGGGGCAGCATGCTAAATAGAGACAATCTAAAATATTCTTTTCAAGCACAAGCAGTGAACCTCCCTCAGAGCTCCATGTGCAAGTTTATACAGGGCATATCATTCTATTTATTTATTTTTTTAGACTCAGTCCTTCAAAGGTCTCAGTAACTGTCTAATCTTTGGCTCCATGGACAGCCAATGTCAGGTCAACTAGCCTAGATTTCTCTATTCTTGAACATTGCCTACCTCTAATATGCAGCAGGCACAAAGGGGAAAGTCTTTTTGATATGGATGTATCATTGGTTAGTTATCATCTGTGGTAGTATTAAAGTATTGTAGGGGCATGATATTACATATTAATCTCATACACGGTATTTCCGGGTAACGTCTGTTTACTCGGCTTCTCCACCTGGAGCTAGTGCACACAGTTCCCGGGAGAGGGCGCAGGTCCTCTTCAGGTGACCGTGTGCCGCTCTCAGGTGGGCGGCCGACCCACCCACCTGGCCACGTGACCTAAGAGCCGGTGTTATATAAGACCCATGTGTTTACCTGGAACGGCAGTCAGTACAGGCCCGACTGACGAGAGACTTCACATGTCCAACCGTGCGGACAGAGTTGTATGCTAAGAGTTGTATACTGACCGTTTCCTCTATTTATAGAGAAACCTGATCTACCTGTGTGTATTAATTCTACACTGATCGTTCCCTAGTAAAGGAACTAGAGTTGTTATTCTTGTGAATAAAGACAGATATATTCTCGCACCTGGAAACTGCCGTGATCGTTGTTCTTTAACCTAGAGTTAACTACGAACCACCACACTGGTGCCGTGACCAGTAGCAGTGAAGGTAGCAGAACAAGCTAGTTGTTCGAGAATATGTTCGGGTTATACTGAACAGGAAGTCCTTGAGTGGACAGGCAGTCCTTTAGTGGACGGACAATGGCTACCGGTGGTAGCCTGGGCGGCTCTGGCCCAGAGCTGAGTGAAGGGGAGTTGGAATCAACTCGCCTGGAGGTGCCAGGGTTGGACCCTGGGGAGGGCTTGAAGCCAGAGCAGAAGAAGAGGAAATTGCAGGATCTTTCCTGGGTGGAACCCTATGTAGGGGATGAGAGATTCCAGAGGGAATATGACGAGCGTTTGGCCCGGGAAGAGGATGACCTCTACTGGGAAAATGTCCGATTGGACAAGCAGTCAATGGAAGATCAGTATGCTGCATTGACTGAGGAATTGACTTCCCTGGTAAAAGAAAGGGATGAGATCCTCTCTGAGAATCAGAGGGTAAAAGGAACTCTGATAGAAGAGAGAGAACGGTTGATAGAGGACAACCGGTATATGAAAAAGAAGGTTGCTCAGGAATCGCATGAATACCAAAAGATTCAGGCAAAGATTGCTGAGAACCAGAAGGAGAATGACCATTCAGAATCTCTTAAGGAGAGGTATGAGAGGGAGTTGGAAAAATACTCCAGGGAATGGTATGCCCTGAAGAAGGGGACAGAGGAGCTTGAGAAGGGCAGAGACCAGCTGGTCAAAGATAACGAATCCACCAGGATGCAAATCCTGGAGGAAACGGAAGAGTTAGAAAGGAAACGGAAAGCTGAGGTAGAAGCTGTCTGTTCCCTGGAAGCCAGAAAAACGCTCCTACGGGATGAATTATCAAAGGCATTGGAAAAACAGGGGAAGGAACAGGTTCCAGCTGTCAGGCCGGAAACTGTTCCGGATAGTACTCCTACTACTAGTAAGGGGGAAGCATTACCTCAATTCGATCCATTTATTAATGATAATGGATTGAGGAATGTGGAAGACTCTGTGTATAAAAACAGAGAGAAAGATTCAAGGAGAGTGAATGTTACCGGGCGCTCTCTTGGATGGGAACCAGTTAATCATGCCAGTAATGGTCCGGTTAACAGGGAAATGTCTCCGGAGGAGGAAGTGTCTCGACATTATAAAAATAAATTTCGAGATGAAGTGGTGAACCATAGTTATGGCTCATTGAACCCCTTTGCGGGAGATGACCCGGCTCTATATGGGAATCCGGGAGGGTATGATAGCAAGGGTAATTATAGGTATTGCCCAGATGCAACTTATTCGTACCCACCTCCGGCCACGGAAACACACTCGGGAATCAATAAAGATCCTGAGATTAGGCCGAGGGATAGGATGAATAAGGGGACCCAACCGGGAACAAAGGGAAGGTCAAACCCGGTGCATAAAAACACTGAGGGACTGTCAGGCTATCAAGGCCCACGCTTTGATGAGGGTTCAGAATCTGAATCAGATAAATCATCTGACGATGTACCCAAGAGAAAGGTTCCTTTGAACCGACGGGTCACAATGACCCCGGCGGAGCACCGATTACATAATCGAGACCCCGCCATAGGTAATTTGGGACTAGATTGCTCTAGCCGAGGTCAAGACGGTACAGACCTACTGGCTTGGAGTAGACGCATGTCGGGTCAATTAGTGCATTCTAATTATGCCGCTAAAAGAACTGCACGTGTGACTAAGCCTTACAGGGGTTTACGACCCTGGAAGGAAGAATATCAATCACTTCTAGATGATTGTAAGTACAATTGCTGGAACAAGGAGGAATCCTTGGGAGCTTTTGTGATTTGGTTGAGTGACGGGCCGGGTAAGATAGTGGTTGAAGAATGGAGGGACACTTACGGGCCGGAAGCTACATACGACCAGCTGGAAGTATTAGCTTGTTATACCTTTGGGAAAATGGTGACAGTAGATCACTGGACTCTGTTTCAGAGAAGAACGCAGAAACCAAAGGAATCTGCTAAAATTTTTGGGCTGGAATTGCAGCGATTATTGCGGCAGGCTAGGCCAGAATGGAGTAGGGATGCTGAATATTACATAGAATCCCTATTTGTAAGATTTATTAGTGGATTAAGTGATCCCGAACATGCTAAAGTTTGTGGTAGAGCTTGGGAAGCTGGGTCTTCCCTAGCAGATTTGTTCATGGCGATTGATCAACATGACAAGAAGAAGATACTGTTGGCTGGTATGATACCCGCTAATAGGGGGCAGCGCGTCTCTGGAATTGAACATTCCTTAGATGGAGACGATTCTTCCGCGGAAGAATCTGAAGGGGAGGAGAGAGTAGACGCCCTTAAATTCAAGGGTCGACAGAAATCTAACTCAACCCCAGCTTCCGGGAAACTTCCTAGTAACAAAGGTTATTCGGAAACCCCCCGGAAACCCGACATTCGGGAGCCTCAGACTGAACCCAGTCAGAGAACCCAGACCCCGGAGACGACCACTCCGGATAAAACAAATGCGTCAGGAAACTCATTAAATACCTTAATGGAGTCCATGATTAAACGCATGAACGAGGTGTTTGATAATCAAACCAGGCGCCGCCCTAGGGTCGATCGTAACACCGTCCAGTGTTACAGATGTCAAGTCAAAGGGCACTTTGCATCTGAATGCAAAGCCGAGAAACCTGTTTTAAGAAGTGAGGTTTCGGGAAATAAGAGGGGGTTACCGGGGATGGCAGGACGGTAACCCCTGAGGAAATATGTCAGATTATCACCGACGTTGGCGGTGAAGATTCATTAGCAGTGAATGCGTCCAGCAAGAAGGGAGATGGGACCGTACATCCCGGAAACCATGAGGCTGGGGAGACTGGTACAACAGGCGCCCAGGGGTGCGCGTATGGGAAACCTAGTGCCAGTTTAGAGGAGTCAATAACCAAAGAGTTGGTTAAGGTTGGAGGAACCAGGCTTCCCCCGGGTCATCCTTGTCTGGAACACCTGAAAGGATGTGGATTCGACCTGGGCACTGATAGTGACCTTCACCGGTTTACTAGGAATCCCTCAGTAACTGATGGGAAGAGGTGGTACGTTTCCTGTTCTGTACAAGGAAAGACTGGGGAGTTTCTTATGGATACTGGAGCTAGCCACTCCATGGTCTCTAAGAGATTCATCAGCTTATTGCCGAATATGTGTGAGAACCTCACAATGAGGGTAAACGCATGTACGGCCGATGGTACCAGAATGAGGACATTTGGACGGACTTTTCTGATAATCTCTGTGGCCGGGAAAGAATTTGTTTGGGCCCCGACCATAGCTGAGATTGAAGATGATGGTATTCTTGGTTTGGATTTTGCGGCGCTTTTCGGTGCGACTTTGAATCCGAAAAGTGGGAAGTTGAAAATTGAAAACCTGTATGATATGACCATACTCTGTAAGTTGAGAGTGATAAGTAGTGTCGCTAGTGTGGCACAGACTGTGAAGATTCCCCCGGGAATGACCTGTGACGTGTTAGTCAGTTCAGGGAGGCTAATCCAGAAAGGATTAGCGGTAATCGAGCCGGATATGGCTGTATTATCCCGGAAGGGATTGGAATCTGCGGATACCCTAGTAGGGAATTCCAGATGGACAGTGACACCCATTTCCAACCCCGGAAACTCCACAGTATATCTTGAGAAAGGCACTGAAGTTGGGAAAGTGATACTTGCGGAGGCAGTCACCGGTAGCCACCAAGACCTGAGGTTAGAAGAAGGAGGGGAAGAGGAATTGCATGAAGAGTTAACTAAGTTGTTAACAGGATCGTCCATAACGGATGAGAATGATCAGGAAGCCCTAAAAGCTATGCTGAAGAGATGCAGGCAAGCTTTTGCGGCCCCAGGGGAACCCCTGGGGAGAACCAATAAGGTATTGCATGAAATTAAAACCGGGGATAACCCCGCTTTTAAGATTCCTTATAGGAGGTTACCCCTCAAGAAGAAGATTGTAGCTGAGGAAGAGATAGCGAAAATGCTGAAGGATAATGTTATTGTTCCCAGCATGAGCCCTTGGTCCTCCCCTGTGTGTATGGTAACCAAGAAGGACGGTAGCATACGGTTCTGTATTGATTACCGGAAACTGAATGGGTTGACTAAGAAGAACTCCTATCCTCTTCCTAGGATAGATGAGACGATTGATTCCCTGGGAGGGAATGAATGGTTTTGTACCCTGGATTTACAGTCCGGGTATTGGCAAGTAGGCATGAAGCCTGAAGATATGGAGAAAACCGCGTTTTCTAGCCATATTGGGTTGTTTGAATATAAGGTAATGCCGTTCGGGTTATGTAACGCGCCGGCCACCTTTGAAGCCATGATGGAGACGCTGTTAAGTGATTTATTATGGCGGAAATGTCTAGTTTACTTGGATGACGTAATCGTGTTTGGAAAGACCTTTGCGGATTGTTTAAGTAATTTGGAAGAAGTCTTAAACCGAATCATGTCTAACGGTCTCAAATTGAAACCAAAGAAATGCAATCTGTTTAAGAAGGATATTAACTACCTAGGGCGGATTATTTCCACCGAGGGGGTTAAGGCGGATCCGGAAAAGATCAGGAGTGTGACTGAATGGGAAGTCCCCAGGGGTCCTAAAGATGTGCGATCCTTTCTAGGATTCTGCTCATACTATAGGGATTTCCTGCCGGGGTATTCCCGGGTAGCCTATCCGATCCAGTGTTTGTCACACTGGACACCCGGAAATAGGAAGGAGGAGTTCCCATGGGGGAGGGAACAGGACACAGCTTTCTTAGCAATAAAAAAGTTGTTTGTAGAGACCCCGGTGTTAAAGTATCCCACCCCGGATGGTCATTTTGTATTGGATACAGATGCTAGCAATGAGAGTATTGGGGCCGCCCTCAGTCAAGTCCAAGGCGGAGTGGAGGTTCCCATTGCCTTTGCTAGTAATACTATGAGTAAGACCCAGCGTAATTACTGTACCACTAAAAGGGAATTGTTGGCTGTGATAGTTTATACTAAAAAGTTCAAACATTTCCTTTGGGGGTCCGATTTTACGCTAAGAACAGATCATTCCTCTTTGAGATGGTTATTGAATTTCAAAGATGCGGAAGGAATGATTGGACGTTGGCTAGCACACCTTTCCGAGTTCGGTTTGGAGCAAAGTCAGATCCAGCATAGAGCTGGGGTAAAGCATGTAAATGCTGATGCACTTTCCCGACGTCCTATCAGGAAGTGCGAAAACACCAACTGTGATGACTGTGGTCAGCATGAAGCTGTCATAGCCGGAGCAAGGATTCCCTTTGAGATCAAGGGAACTGGGGTTCTGGAGTGGTCCATGGGAACCATCCGGAAATTCCAGGAAAAGGATCCTAACCTTAGCCGGTTGTTGGTATTGTTACCTAGGAAGATACGGCCCCCGCGGCCTGAGATTTCCCTGGAGAATCGGGAAATGAGACGACTAATAGCTCAATGGGCAGAGCTAGAGGTCCAGAGCGGAATCATCTACCGGTGGAAGATTAATTCATCCGGTAGGAGAGTCCGGCAAGTGGTAATACCTTCCGGTATGAGGAGGGATGTTATGTATTATTGCCATGGACACCTGACCAGTGGACATTTTGGAAAAAAACGTTCCCTGGAACGTCTGAAAAGGAGATATTACTGGCCAGGGATGAGTAGTGATCTATTAAGATGGATTGCTACTTGCCCGGATTGTTGTAAAAACAAACCTGGGCCTGGGATGGGTAAAATGCCTTTGTCCCAGGAGTTGTTTGGTGTAAGATTTGCGCGAGTCGCCATAGATATTATCAGTGGGTTTAAAACTACCCCTGAGGGTAATACTTGTATGATGGTCGTCACTGACTATTATACTAAGTATACGAGAGTGTTTCCATTAGCGGATCACAAAGCAGCAACCTGTGCAAAAGCTTTTGTTAAAGGTTGGGTATTGCATCTTGGGGTTCCCCTAATGATGCATAGTGACCAAGGTCGGGAATTTGAATCTGATCTTTGGCAGGAAATGTGTCACCGACTGGCGATTTGTAAGACGAGAACAAATCCCTATCGGCCACAAAGTGATGGAATGGTTGAGAGATTCAATCGTACATTGATTCAGGTGTTGAAATCCCTGGTGAATGATAGAATGGATGACTGGGATGAGCAGTGTGATTATGTATGCCATGCATATAATAGCACTGTCCATTCTAGTACTTCCTGTTCCCCGAATCTATTAGTTTTCGGGGAAGATTTGATAATGCCCGCGGATCTGGTATTCGGGGTGGTTGGAATGAACCCGGAAACCCCCTGCCATGTGATGTTTGTGGAGTCATTAAGAGATCAATTCAAATATGCTTATGAATTGGTGAGAACTGAACTGCAGAAGAATGCTACCTGGCAGAAGACCGGCTATGATCTAGGCCTTAAGCCGCGACGATTCAAAGTTGGTGATCAGGTAGTAAGATTACATGAGCCGTTATCGACTCTGAAACTTGCTAGTAATTGGGACGGCCCCTTTGTGGTTACCCGCATAGTAAGTGACAGTACTGTAGTGATACGTTCATTACAAGGAAAGATGTATAAATCTAATGTAGCTCGACTAAGAGAGTGGAAGGGGAGAGATTTGTCCCTGGACTCGTATGAGTTGGAAGTTGATACTTTGATAGAGGAAAGTGAACAGCGGAAATTAGTGAAGGAACCTCCCCGGAAACGCGGGAGGCCGCGGAAGGAGGTTTCCCGGAAACTAATGGTGCAGAAGTCCGTCATCCCAAAAAGATCCGGGAAGAAGGCGGCTAATAAAGTCTCGCTGGCTGAAGGGAAAAGGACCCGGAAGAGTGTGGTTAAGGCTAAATCCACTCTGGAAAAAGCGTGTCCTAGAACCAGGTCTAATGTTATGCCTAAAAACATAAGACGCAGTCCCCGGTTACTAGCCAGGGACGGTATAACCTAAGCCGGTACACAACGAGTGTGGTGTCCTGTAATCTTGTTAAATATTTAAATGTTGTAATCAGTTATGTGTGGAAGTAAGTACGGTCGGAATGATCGTGATAGTCCCCCTGTCAAGGATCCCATGGGTGATGGACGGATAATCCGGTGAATGTGCTTTATTATGCCATTCATATATATTTCATTGATACTCTCGACGAGTTGACAGAGCGTAAGGATTAACACGTGGAATAAGGGTACCTGTTTACAATTGAACGCGCGGTGACCTGGTTCCAAGGAACTGGGTCACGGGACGCGCGGGGTTGCGCATGCGCGGTGGCGCGCCTTATATAAGGCCCGCGGAGCGGCGGGAATCGCCAGTTGGGGTTGAGAGGCGGTCCAGAGCAGACGTGAGAGCTCGGACACGACCATTGTCGCTGTGGGGAGGTGGATCCCCTATAAATCCATCAACAAACACTTTTCTTGAGTGTGACACAAAAACATGTCCTCCGAGACAGACTACCAACAGGTGGACCCTCTTCAAGAGGGCGACTCCGCTAGCGGAGGAAATGAGGTTGTTAATCAACCTGACCTCGTGGACCAGGAATCTCTGGATTTCCTGGGACAAGGGGAGATAATGGACGTCGACGCTGACTCTCAGTCACCGCTTCGCCCTGCTAATGTCGCCGCCAATTACTTGGAAGGTCTAGACATTGAGGCCATCAGCCCTGCTGACGGTCGCGCTGATACCGGTGAGGCTGAGTATCAGGATCCGGGTCTATTGTACCATGGAGAACCGCCGGCGGACGTTGAAAAACCCCGCCCGGCCGTACCAACACTAGGAGGCTTCATGTCCAATTACGATGGACGTGAAGTAGAACTGCACGAGGACGTGCTAAGACTCACGGCGGAGGGAGCTCCCCGCCGGATAGACCCGCTCACGAGCCAGGCGATATTGCTCTTCCTGTTAGTGGAGGAGCAGGAGGAGATGCCCCCGGACTGGTTTGTGTACTGGGAGGCACTCCAGAAAGGACTACGCGTATGCTACTGCTTACGACGAGCTGTCTTCGATTTGCATATCGCAGACATAAAGCGGTTAATGCCCGCACTCCCAATTCTGTCTCTGGACCCGAATTGTGGAGTTGCCGGGATGTTGTTGACTGGGGTCAACAGATACCGGGCGCGAATCGGGAAACTCCGAGAGCCGAAAACCCGGAAGGAGTACGAGATTGCTGCCGCTAATACGCAGGGGGTAGTTTCGTATGTCCTGGATGTAGCCACTATTGAAGACTACATGGATTCTCACAACGTCAAACGAGATATTGCCATATCTTGTTTGGTTGATGAGGCGGTTCGTACAGTACGAACCAGATCTTCCAGTGCGGAGGAGAAGGCGCGAATAAAAGCGCTGAAAGCCACACCTAGGGGGCGCGGCAGTAAAGGTGAGAGGGGGGCCTCAAACCGGTCAAGCTCGGCCGACAGTAACCAGTCGGACGAGTTTGTCCAGGAGAGAGGACGTCAGGCTCGCCGGAACGAGAAGGCAAGATTAGCTAACACCCCGGACTCTGTATTAGCAGAGGGATTACCGGAACAACCTTCCGGAGGACAGCCCGTTATTCCCCGGGCTGAGGAGGTAACAGATGAGGCTATGGACATAAACGAAGCCAATACTCCGGCGCCCTCCAACACCAACACCACCACCACCACCCCGGCCCTTGTGGCAGATATGACCGCCGCCGCGGGAGCAGCGGCCGCCGTGGCGGCTGCGCTGGTATTTAATCCAGCACGTCTCAGCCCTCTCCGTAGTCCGGCTCATTCGGATCCGGAAGAGGGAGAGGTTCCGGCTAACGCTGAGGAACCAGGAAATGCCCCAGAGGACCCCATCCCGCCTAATGACGTGATGAGGCGGATCTGGCAGAACGCGAACAATAAGTTCCGCGTGTTTATTCCCAATTCATGGGAACAGTGTCCGATTGGTCCTACCAATTTCGGATGTCCACTTGCGATCAACTGTAAAGATCAGAGTGACGATGAGGATTGGATCCGGAATACCCCCCGGGACCGTCCTCCGTCTGCTTTTTATCAGCAGTGGCTAGATCAACTCAGGATCCTGCCGGATACTTACTATAGTAAGGAGCAGAAAGAAAAACTTCTTTTTGCGATTAACCGCTGGTATAGCCAACGGGAAAGAAACTGGTGCCCATTCGCTACGTGTGTAAACACGATTGGCACAGACAGAACCGTGTTTGTAACAAAGCAACGGTTTCTGCGTCACCTCTGTGAAAATCACATGCACCACTGTGTGGTGTACCACTGTGATATCACAGTAGGTAGGGAGTCCCAGCTGTGTAACGGGTGTTTAGAACCCCGGAGAGGTGAGCTCATGCGCCACATGAAGGATTGCCATAACATGGGAATCAGTGTAGCTCGCAATCGTGTGAATGCGCTACATGATGCCGTATGTGACCAGTACAAGTCACTCACGGAGGAACAGAAGGCTAAGATCCGGCCAGCAACTCCCTTCTACTGCGAGGTCGCAGATGGGAAGTTCAAAGCCAGGATTGCCAGAGTGGACGGACGACATAAGTTCGCCATGAATGACGAGGAATATACGGTGTTATGCACTACCCGTACTTCCCGCAGAGGTGGCGGTAGTTTCCGTCAGCCGGAAACCCGGGGTAGTTCCCGGGGGAAGAGCCGGTCCGCCCGCGACCGCTCTCGATCTCCTGCGGTCTCACCTGGACCAAAACGGAGACATGCCGGATCCAATTTGGAGGATCTCGATAATTCCTACTATGGGATTTATCATGCCCCGGAAGGTCGCGACTATTATCGCGAGTATCCAGACCCGCTGTTTACAGACCGGAAAGATCGGAAACGTGATTCCGGTGGTCAAGCGGCGGCGACTAACATGGATTACCGTTCTAGACGTCTGAGCAGTTCAGACAGTGCCAACAGTCAACCTGACTGTGGAGGTGCCCGGCCTAAAGAACCGGCTACCAGAACAAAGGCTTCCCTGCCTTTGACGTACCATCTGGGGACAACTGCAAAGCTAACCCCCAGGGACGTCCGGTCACCCACTACCCCAACTCGGGACATGCAGGGCTTGACCGTGAAAGCTGAACCAAAATCACTAATCTCAGTGGTAACGCCTCGGGGCATAACTGTCCCGAAGGCTGCAGCGGTTGCGAAAGCGCCGCAAGCGGATGTTAAACCCGTGATTCCTGCAGCCCAGGAGCCGGTTGTCATCCAGCCAGTCGTGGGCACCTCCCGCACGGAAACTACCGGTGGCGTAAAGTTAAAATACGTCCCGATAGTCAACTACTTCTCTAGGGAAGAGAAGGCGAGCTGCGAAGTGGGACAGAGAATTGTAACAGAATTCCAGGAGTCCCAACGCGAGCTGGCGGTGGAGTATAACACCAAAATGTTAGGCCTGTTCACGCATGGCCTAAAGATTGCCCACCGGGAGGAGAAAGCATTGGTCGCTGTCGGCAATGCTGACTACTTGGCTAAAAAGTCAAGGGAAGCTGCTTCAGGCCAAAAGACTGCTGAGGCCGCCGCAGGGTTCGTTCAGCAAGAGAACGAGAAGTTAACCAAACGGTTACAGGACATGAACGTAAAATTTTACGGGGTGTTCGGCGTGACTATCGATACCTGGGATGGCACAACTGAGCACGCGCTTGCTTTAATGAGGGCAAGAGATGAACCTTTAGGTTAAAAAGACTAATAAAAGGTTCTGAGTCTATTTCTAATTCTTTTAGGAATAGAGGAGGGAACTATAATAGTTTCCGGATAGATTAATTGTTGTTTCATTTAATCTGACGTCATAAATTGTTTATGACGGGGTATCCCTTTTTGAGGGGAGGGGCATCTTTTTAGAGGCATATGGATCAACGCGGGGGGAACCTTCCGTGGAAGCTCTGGACTTACCTAACTACTCAACTCTCAACTATAGCCTACCGATGGGGAATCAGGACTCCACCGGGAAGCTACCAAACTAACGTCCCTGAAACTAACTTTTGGGATACGTTACCATGATGTGTTCCTGATACTATTATGCTGAGTTATAAACTGTTCCCGTCCAAAGGATTACGTGTCAAACAGACAATGCTCGTGGTTCCAGATCTACTTATATATTTCATGAACATTCCTGGAGCTAGGATTACGTGTTAAACGGACAGTACTCGTGGTTTCCAGCCGGATTATAGTTATATATGCCATGAACTTTACTGGAGCGAGGACGGGATACTTATCGAGCTGTATATATATGAACTTACCTTCGGGTGATATTTATCCAAGAAACAGTATTAAGAAGAGGAGAGCACCTCACTCATTCGTCTATTAGAAGCGGAGAGCACCTTGACCACAACTAGATCACCAGTAAGCTATATTTAATTGTAAGGGTTTCCGGGTACACTGCCAGGTTACTCATTAAAACGTTTTTAATATATAAAATATCATTAGTATGTGATACATATCACCTCAGGTGTTCCAATAAGGTATTCTCATATTTACCTTATGAATCAGGTTTCATAATATGCTACATATGAAGATTGTATGATCTGATAAGCTAGGAAACGTGGCTACCCGTAATGTTTATATGAAGTCGTTAAGACTATGTGTATATACTAAATATACCGCCAGGTATTGTCGTGTGTGTTGACTCTGTTGTATGTTGCGAGAGATATTAATACTCCGGTTATATAATCGGATTACCCGGCTTAAAACAAAGGCTGTGGTTACTGTTATCCATTGTGTGAATGTTTTCATTAAATCACAAATCAATGTAAGACGCTGGTGGTTGTGAGTCCTTATCAGGACTGGTTTTTAATAACTTTTCTGTTCAACTTAAATATATACACACCCCACGCGCATTTTTTTAACCGAGTAAGGAAACTTCATAAGGAAGTCATATCGAAATGTGTCAAGCCGTTCGATTGTATGTATGATATTATATTCACTTGTCATAAAACATACCTAAATCATCTATTATGGTTGCTATTACAGTGTAATGCCATATTTATATTGAGTTTGATGATCTCGCTTGTGTAGTATGTCGTGTAATATGTTACGCCCCTAGTTACTGTATAGACAATAACTATAAAGTCGTTGTTCTAAAAGGTTTTCTATGTACTAGGAAAACAGTATATATGTTCGTTACCACCTAGTTTTGTCTAGGGGGGGTAGTGTAGGGGCATGATATTACATATTAATCTCATACACGGTATTTCCGGGTAACGTCTGTTTACTCGGCTTCTCCACCTGGAGCTAGTGCACACAGTTCCCGGGAGAGGGCGCAGGTCCTCTTCAGGTGACCGTGTGCCGCTCTCAGGTGGGCGGCCGACCCACCCACCTGGCCACGTGACCTAAGAGCCGGTGTTATATAAGACCCATGTGTTTACCTGGAACGGCAGTCAGTACAGGCCCGACTGACGAGAGACTTCACATGTCCAACCGTGCGGACAGAGTTGTATGCTAAGAGTTGTATACTGACCGTTTCCTCTATTTATAGAGAAACCTGATCTACCTGTGTGTATTAATTCTACACTGATCGTTCCCTAGTAAAGGAACTAGAGTTGTTATTCTTGTGAATAAAGACAGATATATTCTCGCACCTGGAAACTGCCGTGATCGTTGTTCTTTAACCTAGAGTTAACTACGAACCACCACACTATTATGACATTTTCTTAGACATGCTGGGTTGGAGAGATAGCAGCTCAATGTTGTAGTTCCCCAGTTCCCCCAGAGATGGCGTCTTTGCAGTTGGAAATGCGTCTGACATGCTAGTGAATATGAAATGTGTTTGATGCCTGAAGCGGGATGGGTCGTGTTAAGGTGGGTCAATCCCTTGATGTAAAAGTAGCTAGATTTTCGTCAGGTTTTCACCATAAGACCATAATAGCATACACTTTCCAAAGAAACTGAGAAAATATGGGGGTCCCAGGCTATTTTCTGAGATATTTAAGCCTTATGTTAATGTCTCATGTGATGGATTATACAGTGTTTTGCCACAGATCTACATGAAAGTGTATTGAGAAGTAGCTAAATTTCTTTATAACTCTCTCAGAGTATAGGCTTTGATGTTTTCTATCTATAGAATATATTTTTAACCCATGGTCCCGCACATATTTCTAAGGTTTAGGCCCATCAAAAAAAAAGTTGAAAAGAAATAGAAATATACTGAGGCCTACCTATGTATGACTTCCAATGCGAGCAGCCACTACAGACTGCATAGCACAGTGGTAGAATGGATGCCTTCATATTCAAAGGTTGGTGGTTCTCGCCCCGGTCAGGGAAAATCCATGTACTATTTTATGACCATTTGAAATTACTTATGCCAATTTGAAACAAGGGTGCCCTGGTGTTCTATGGTCATACTAGAGAATGTACCTGCGCAGAAAACAGCGCAGTGGACGAAAAATGCATCACATTGACCCACCTTAAACTATATAATAGAGAACCAGTGTTAAAGTATATGCCTATAGCAAATAATATATAGATCTAATTTATTTATGGATAGCAATAACAAAGGCATTTGATTTATTTATTTATCCTATGTTATTTGAGGTACTTCATGCTATACTTAAAATGTGAATCTATTAAAGTTGGATCATTTTTGTCATGAATGAACTCCTGGTGAGTAACTCGCAAGGGCTGCATTCATGTATCATGATGATCATACAGGGTTGATACACTCCCACAGGGTCATCATGATGCACCAATGCAGCTCTGAGGAGTCTTACGGGTGCTGTATCGAAGGACCAGGATTGCAAAAAAAAAATAAAACCTTGAGTAATATGCGCCTAAATTAAGCTAAATGGCTGTCAAATAGAAGTTGACCTACCGTTGAGTCTAGCCTTGTGTCTCTCCTCAAGACTCACTGCCTCTATTTCCAGGAGCCTGGTAGGAGGGTTCCCTGCAACATATAAGAAAGTATCGAGGCTAGATATAATAGAACTGACAATTGTCTTTTTAATTGCTTTATTTACCATACATTTGGTGAATCACAAGACACACTCCTCCATTTTCATTTAACAATTAAGTAATATGGTTCATTTACACAGAACTAAATATTTTAGATTTAGGGGACATCTCAAGCTATACTGATGTTGTGCTTAATTGTGTATACTGCTTTCAATTTCAATATCATACACTCAAAAAATAAACTTGTCTCCAGACTCTTCAAAGTGACTATCATAAAATAAACGAGTCAAAAACTTGTCTAAGTGACAAGAAAGCGGGTCTTGTAGCTGGAGATAGAGGACCTGCTTGGCATGTGCCAGCCTAAAACCAGACATTTGCCAGCTCCAGATACTATTTGTGGGATGGTAATCTGATAGGTTAGACAACTAATTTTGACTTGTTTATTTTATGATAGTCACTTTGACGAGTCTGGAGACGAGTTTATTTTTTCAGTGTAGTCCTACAAAGCACCCTGTATCTTGGCATAACCCGATGGAATGAATTAAAGCTTTCTTTTACATTAGATGAGACCTTTTGAAAAATGGCCACTAAAAAGGATAACCCACTGTTTTTCATGAACGCCATCCCAGTAAACAAAAAACGTTATACTACATTTTGTAACGTTATTTAACGTTATATAACGTTTCCCTAAGGCTCCTCACTATGGCATAACGTTTTATACAGTTTTAGAACGTTATTTTGACGTAAAATAACGTTTTTTTGTTAGCTGGGATTCAATCTTAATCATACTCAGCATACTAATGTAGTCAGTATACCATCCCATCCTATTGAACCGTGTATAACTAAAGCTCTCTACTTCTTTAACTTAAGATAAATTTGAGTATCTCATAAGCTGTTTGTTTTTCAACATAAACCTTTTTTTTTAAAGAAGCCACTTATACAAGACTGCTGCTCTATTTTTTAAATGGAAAGCAAATTATTGTGATTTAAGGTAGATTCTAAAGGTTTCCACAAACATGTCAAGTCAAATAGTGTAAGGGATGTGTTAACATACCAAGTTCTATGTCTACTGCTCTGGCGTGTAGCAAGAAGGTCGCGGGCGGTGGACGAAGCCTGGCAGGCAGACACACTGAAATTATAATGTGTTTTTATCTACACACTGGCAAATATCAGCGTCAACCAATGTCACCAATAGCACTCTTATACAAGGGTCAAGCTCTGCTGGACTATAATAGATGGGTCAAGGGCCAATTTAGTAAGGGTCAGGCTATGCTGGACCTTCATCTAGACTCTTGCAGGCTGAAAGAGACTCTTCCCACAGTCCAGCATTGCCAGACTCTAGCATGAGGATCCAGCATGGCCAGACTCTCAGGCAATTCTGGGTGAGTAGAGGCTCTAGATGAAAGTCCAGCATAGCCGGACCCTCACTAGAATGGCCCTTGACTCGTCCATTATAGTCCAGCAGTGTTTGCCTTTGGTATATGAGTGCTATTGGCGACATTGGTTGACGATGATATTTGCCTGGGTGTACTGTGTTGTATGTCACATTGGGCGGCCTCTGGTAATCTCTGCATATCCTGTGATGACATTAGACTATGACTAAACCAAAACATCTCAACCAACACTCAAAAAGTAAACTTGTCTCCAGACTCTTCAAAGTGACGATCATAAAATAAACAAGTCAAAAACTCGTCTAAGTGACAAGGAAGTGGGTCTTTTAGCTGGACATAGAAGACCCAGATGGTAACCTCATAGGTTAGACAACTTTTGACTCGTTTATTTTATGATAGTCACTTAGACTAGTCTGGAGACAGGTTTACTTTTTCAGTGAATGTGGTGGCTCACGCAAACTAGCGTAAACACTACATGGCAGCCCAATTGTAGGATTTCAACAAGATCAAATAATTGTTGTTGAGAGAAATTACATATGACACAAACTGGAAGTAATATGTGAATTGTGTCATCAATATTCATACATCATTGACTTTATGATAAGTGAATGTTCCAAAATGTAACCAACTCCTGTAAAATCAATAGTTCAGAACCCCCTAAATCCAGTATCTAAATCTCAACCCCCTTTGTTATATAATTAGACATCTTAGCCAGTACTGACCAACTTATATTTCTTGGCTCCAGATACGACCAACCTAAGTAGTATAGTATGTATCGGAACGGGACTATAGTTAAGTACTGTTTATTACTCAATCGACATGCAGCCAATCAGAGGCCTCCATTTGGTCACGTGACCGGAAGTGACCTACTTAGGGGATTAGTGGTGACGTCACGTGACCTAGTTAGCCAATCAGAGGCCTCCATTTGGTCACGTGACCGGAAGTGACCTACTTAGGGGATTAGTGGTGCATTCTGGGTAACCCTGCAGCCAATCAGAGGCCTCCATTGGGTGACCGGAAGTGACCTACTTAGGGGATGGTGCATTCTGGGTAACCTACTGACCTACTTAGGGGACCGGAAGTGACGTCATATGACCTAATTTAGGATCACGTGATCGGAAGTGACCTGATGAGTCACGTGACCGGAAGTGACGTCACACGACTTAATGGCCAACCGGAAGCGACCTGATTGATCACGTGACCGGAAGAAGAAGAAGTTTTTTTTTGTTTAGGATCCCGTGACTGGAAGCGTCGTCGTCACATGAGTGACGCTTTAAGAGACTGCGCGACTTACTAGTAAAAGAAGCCGTATGATAATAAAAACACAACAATATTTTCTTTTAATTTTTTTTTATTTTTTTTTTTTTCAATCTTGATAAACACTCTATTTTTGAAAAGATGCACACGCTTATTTTTTTTTTTTTTTTTTCATATCTCTAAAGGACTCGTTGTCACACCGTCAGAATGCACGCGACGCTTATAATACAAGTAGCGCACGCCGTCTTTCTCTATGGTGTAGGTGACCATTTTGTTTCGCACCACTTTGAAATTTCTATTTACAGCAATGAGAGTTTTTCGTTGGCGAAGAACATCCAAGAAGGCGTCTGGTTCCTGGGGGTTTTGTTTCTTCTGTACGCCTTTTGCACTCCATTTTTTGGATTTTCTTTCACCGGTGTCGCTGACTCGATCGTAGCAAATGTAAGTCTTAGGGTTGAGACTTAGGATCCCGTCACCTTCCCACTCCGCTTTCATGAGCCCCGAAGTTCTCAGATCGTGAAGGTACCGTCTCTCACAACATCCGCCGGGCGGCGCACACCATTCTCGCACTCTTTCCGTTTTTGTCTTCACGAAAAGCTCTAAGTGCTCGTCGCACACCGCTGTCGGAAGCCACTTTCGTTTCTCTCTGAAGTACGTCTCTCTCAGGCGAGGTTTCACTAGGTCATCCAACGTGGCACCGCTGAGAGCCATGTAAAGACTGTCGGTGTCCATTTGACAAAGGGCATAATCGCGCCGATCGACGAATCTATCCAAGAAGTCGTATGTGAACTCTAACATTTTCAACTTCGCGTACTGGTATACCATGAACCCTATCTGAATAGGGAGGTTGTTCTTGACCGTTTTCGGTTGTAGTTCGACTTCAAACAGATCGGAAGTCAACTCGGACGCCTTTTTGAAGCGCCACGAATTGGCCAATAGTTCGAACTTCCGACTGTCAGTGTATCTCACCGCCGTGTGTTTTTCTTTGTTGCAGATTGTTTTACCGTACGTAGCGTTTCCCATTAACTTGTAACAGTCTGACAGAATTTTCTCGTTCTCGTTCACGTCGCCACGTCTTCGCGCCGCCGTCACTTCGTCCGCGAAACCGGCAAAGGAGCGTTTAGGTAGGTATTCTACCACCAGCTGCACTTTGGTGACTATCAAACCGTGCTCTAAATACCACTTGAGAAGCGGCGTTCCCAAGAGAATATTTTTTCCGTGGTAACTCCCTATCAGACATCTCTGAGGCGTGTTCAACAGCTTTTCTTCCTGCGCAAAGTCTGACATGTGAGGGCCTATGTCCGATTTTGAAACGGTCGCGTTCTTGAAAACAGGGGTCATTTCTTCGAAGTACTCTCGTAGGTGAGGCGGCGTAGTGATGTCCACTTGAACTAAACCGAACATTTTCTCCTCTTTCACAGCGGAAAGGATGTCGCTCTCGCTCATCGCGTTTCGAGACACTTTCAAAGCGTCAACCTTCCAGCGTTGTTGGGAGGCCTTGACCCGCTCATCTCGACGCTTCATCTCTCGCCATTCGCACTCCCACACGACGACCAGCTTGTAACCTAACGCTTTCAAGTAAGCGCTTACTCTGGTCGTTCTGTCGCGTCTCTCCTCTCTCAGTGAAGCGCACTGATATCGGTGCGACGGTATGCACTCGTGAGCGTGGAACCAACACCCGTGAAACTGGAAAACCGTATTAGAGGCCGCGTGAAATCCGTCCACGCGAATTCTCCGACAGCCTACCGCCATCTCGCCGCCGTTCAGAGCGTGGCGCAGTTTCACGTCGCGGTCGTGCTCTACGAAGCGTAACCACTCCAAAGCGCTGTGAGAGTTTCTTTGCCTGATTTCGGGCTTGAACTCGGTCTCGGGCCGTCTCACCGCGTAATAGCCCGTGCAGTGCGCTTCGCTCATGCAGCGCAAGTACAGAGAGTTAGCGTCTAGTCCTAGGATGTGTTGGCACGGTCTCGCTTCTTCGCCGTACTTGTGCTCCCTTATCCGCGTGGTGCCCTTCTCGTGAAATCTATGGAAGATGATGGAAGGACCGCCGACTAGATTCTCTTTGATCAGAGCGTGGAGGACGGCGTCGAACTGGGGAAACGTTGTGAACGCGTCTTCTAGGTTTTGGAAGAGGAAGCGTAAAGTCAAACCGGCGAGAGAAACTCCGTCTTTCAACATGTCGATGCCGCGATCTTGGAAAAATTTAGCGTGATTTTTCAGAGCTTCTATGAAAGGTTTCACGTCTTTGTTGTTGTAGTGGATCAAGTAGTCTTCCATAGTTTGCATCTTCTCGTCGGACCAAACTTTCTGACATGCGGCGTAGTCGGATTCGGACATTTTGACGCCCGTCAGCTCGCTGTCGAAAGCCGATCTCGGCGGCAGCGTTCTGTTTGCCAGTTTCCTGGTAGACGTCATCCATTCGTAAGGAAAGTGACCTTTCTCTTCGTTCCTGGTGAAAGCTCGCAAATAGGTCGCGTAGTTGTAACCGGGTGCCAAATAGTTGACTACGTCCAAGAAAACCGTGTGCTGTGTGTAAACCGCCAAGTATTGATTGCTTCTCTTTATGACGCTGAATTCTTGGTTTCTTCGGTCTCCGGAGGCGAAGAACGAGTGAAGGCGTATTTTGATCAGGTTCAAGTCGTAACGCCCCGAGTTGAAGCCCACCACTGGAGCTTGACGGATGTATCTCAGAAGACGCTTCTTCAGTTGAACTAACGAGTGTCTGGTCTGAGCCGCAGCGAAGCCGCCTGGAGAAGGGGTGGTGAACGTCGCCTCCTCCAGCAGGAGAGCTTCACCTATTGCCGCATCTAACTTCGCTAACGTCGGTCGGTAAAGTTCTAGCACAGCTTCCCCGATCACTTTGGCGTTCTCGTTTATGTGATTTAAAACTCGGTCCAACAAGGGGTCGGAATCTGCGTCGGACGCTCTGACGAAGCAGACGGGCCCCTCCCACCCCGGAAAGTCGGATGCGACGCTAGCCGACAAAGGGACGTGATCCCACAGCAGGGACACGTGCTCCGTCGACGGTTCTTTGCACGGTCTGAAGAAAGCCTCGAAATCGAAGGCGATCTTCTAAGGGTAGATTCCGGAATGTCCGTCGGGGGGAAAAATGGAGAAGTCTGCTAGCGCTTCGAAAATCGTTCTCGAATTTTGGTAGATGCCACCTACGTGGCGCAACTTGACTTGTCGGCAAGAGGAAAGCTGGTTCCTGTGTCTCTTCAGCAAGAACTCGGTGGTGAACGCCGCCTTACACTTGCAACATTCGTATATGCCCGCGTACGCGTTGAAGTCCGTGACGAGAGAGACGTGCAAACCGCCTTTCGCCGTCAGGTGTAGGTTGACTTTACCTCGGGCGGCCACAGTTCTGGAAGGCGGTCTGATCAGAGTAACGCGTCTTCTCAACTTCCGCCCCGGCACTTGACGCGACGCGGTGTAAACCGCTATTTGTACGTCAAACAAGTTCTCTAACGCGGGTAAGTCGCGGATGTTCAGACCCGGAAAGGATTCAGGTGTGGCAGCGGGACAGAACTGACGTAACAAATCTGAAGCGCGCTTGCTGGTGTTGTATAAGTGAAAGGAAATGCAGCGGAAGATGCAGAGGTTGTCCTTGTTGGGAAAATCTAACACGCCGCTTCTCTTTCCAACTCGACCGGCCTGAGTGATCCTACCGCCTATGGGGAATTCCCCCGGTCCCATGTAAACGCAGATGTTCAAATTGGTAGGAAAAAGAACGTGCCACTTGGTGTCAGCGTTGCAAAGTTTCCGTACCTCCTCGCAAGCGACGGTGTTTTGCATCTTTGAGAGGAGCTCTTCCAAAGTTTCTGAATTAGTTACAGTAGGGAGCGGTTGTATGAGAGTTGCGTTGTTCTGGGAGGCGTGGAAGTAGCGCAGTTTGCTCTTGTCTTCTCTGTGTTGTAACAGTAAGCCTACCGAGAAACCCACTTTGTATCTGAATCTTTGTGTCAAGTGAATGCGACGCATAGTATCTACAGCGTCACTCAACTCGCCGGTTGGTAGCCTGAAGTTTGTTACACTCACGCGAGTCCCGTGCATCCTGACGCCCGTTTGTATCGCAGGCCAATTCGCCGTGAACGTTTCCTCCCCGTTCGGTACAGCACATATGCGCGGAGGGACGGTCACCCCGTCCAGAGATTCGCGTCGACAAGCGCTCTTTCGGCAATCCCCTTCGCCGCATAGAGGGCAAAACTTAGCTACTACTCTACAATTTTCTACGTGTCTCTCGTGGTTGTACGCTCTTTTAAACATTTTGAAACACTTTTCGCATACGTACTGTGTCATGTTTTTTTTCACTCGGTTACCAACTACTTAGCCGTCTAACTATCTATCTATCTATCTAGCCATCTATCAATCTGTCGTCTATGTAACTATCTTTCTGTCTGCTGTCTGTGTATCCGTCTGTCTGTCTGTCTGTCTCATACAGCGTACGTCAAACGCTGTGTGTGTGCGCGCGTGAGCGTTGAGCGTCTCTCATTCCGAATCTATGCCGAGATATTTCAGAATGATCTCTGTTTTGTCATCCAACTCTTTGAGCGCTCTGGCGGACAGCGTCACCCCCTGCTGTGTGGGTTTTTTGTCAGGACCTTCGTACTTGCGCACGTGGACGAGGTTCTTACCGCTGTAGTAGCTCACAGCTGCGTACACTTCGCCCGCCTCATCCAGCACTGCGAACCAGGGGGTGTGATTAGGTTTTCCTTGCGCGGCCGCTGTGTCGCGTATGCGCACCACTGCGCGGATATCGGCGATGCGTGCTATGAGCTCGCGCAGCGCGTCGGCCGTGAAGTGCACTCGCTTGCTTCTGGTCAGAGACGCCTCTTTCACCTGGCCGTCTTTTGTGTAGCGCGGCCTCCTAGACAGTCTAGCCACGTCCTCCCAGATCTCCAGCGTCAAAGCTCCGTCTAAGCAGAACTCTAACCCGAGTGTTTTCTCTGCTTCTTCTCGTCCATCTCCTTCTTTTTCTTGTATTTTTCTCTTCTTAGTGGGCCTTGTTGTTCTGGAACTCACCTTAGAACGTTTCACACCCGCAGGATGAGTAACACCATCAGCGTGAGCTGAATCAGCAGCAGAACCGATAGCAGGAGCAGCGTCAGCGCTGGTGGTATCGGAGGTCTCGTTGTTGGAACAGCGCAGCCACACGCCGTCCGTGCTGTGCGTAGCGGTAGAAGATGAAGCGCCGCCGCCGCCCTCGTAAGGTGGCGGTGAGGGCAGTCGCCACGGACCGGACGGGGGGGGCGCTAGCAGTGGAGGAAGTGAGGTCGAAAGGTCGAAGAGGGAAGCCGAAAAACGTACCGCTCACCCCTTGCCCTTCGGGTTCTTCGTACGCCTCGTCGTCAGCGTCGTTCTCTGTCTCACCCTGTTGCTGCTGCTGCTGCTGCTGCTCCTCCTCCTCCTCTTCTTCTCGGTTCAGGGGCTGAGTGTTCGAATAGCTGTAACTCTCAGCGCGAGCGGCGTCGAGGGCGTCCGTCGATGTAGTGGTGGAGGAGAGGGGCTGTGCAACGTGCGGCAGGTCATCAAAGTCATCAACAGTAGTGGGGAGGTAAAAACCCGGTTGCCAGTACTGCGCTGTGCCAGGAGCGTTGTCGTCAGTAGTAGTAGCAGTAGCAGCAGGTGCAGCAGAAGCAGCCGCAGCAGCAGCCGCAGCAGACGCAACAGTAGCAGGCGCAGCAGCAGCCTCAGCAGGCGCAGCCGTAGCAGGCGCAGCAGTAGCAGGCGCAGCAGCAGCAGCAGCAGCAGCAGCAGCAGCAGCAGCGGCAGGCGGGACGGCGGTAGCAGCGGCAGCGCGCTTAGCAGCAACGTGTACCGTCGCGAGTGTAACAACGTCGCTAGCACGACGACTGCTACCAGTAGTACTACTAGTACTACTACCACTACTACTACTACTGCTACTACTAGTGCTACTGCTACTACTACTACTACTACTACTGCCGCGAGCGCTCGCTACAGCAGGAGGGTGATAAGACCAACCGGCTGCGGCGGTAGTCTCATGTTCAGTAGCAAGAGCAGGCACTGACGCTAAACGAACGCTGTTCCGCGTAGTCTTCTTGTTCTTGAACGCCGCTAGATGTTGTCTTTTGCTCATGGTGGTGACTGTAGAGAGCAGCAAAAAAGAATGAGTGAGTGAATGGAGGTTTCCAAGCCCCTTATATACGCCTTCTCGCTTCTAGAGCTAAGCTACTTACCGACCCTGTTCAGCTGCCGCCGGCTGGCCGGCGGCCATTCACAAAGAGAAACAAAAAGACATAAGGCATGACGTTTTCAGCTGGATCCCTTTCCCCCCCCCCTTTTGAGAGATCGACTGTCATGAGCTAAGCCGCTTACCACCCTGTTCAGCAATTCAACGCGCATTAGCTGTATAAAGGGTTAAGCGGTTGCTGCCTGCCGTCGACTGACCGGCGGCGGCCATTCACAAAGACATAAGGTATGACGTTTTCAGCTGGATCCCTTTTTGAGGGATCCACTGTGGTGAGCTAAGCCGCTTACCACCCTGTTCAGCCATTCAGCGCGCGTTAGCTGTATAAAGGATTAACGGTAACGGTGATGAGCTTACAGTGTGTATACAAAAAAAAACTACAGGAGGCGTGTGGCGTGAAGCAGGACCCCCCTAAGACGAACGTGTCTGTCTGTGAGTAGAGGCGTGTGCATGTGGTGAGCGACTTAAGTGTAAGACAAAAATCACCACCTCCTGCCGTGGTGAGTAGACCGGGCCGGCCAGGCGGGCGGGCGGCCGGCTAGTTCAATAGGGAGGGGTGACAGCTGACTAAGGCTGTGCATGAAAAAAAATCCGATTTTCACCTGACCTCTGACGTTTGTTACAATGAATGTCAGAGGGAGGGAGACGTCCTCGGGTAGGGGGTAGGAGGTATTAAGGCTATGAGTGAGGAAAAAACACCGTTTTCAGCTGGTCTCCACGGATAGCGATGCCACACCCCCTCGTCATCTAAGCTCTTAAGGAGCGGAGCGGCTGAAAAAGCGTCATGCGGACAGGGCGCTAGACAGCTGGAGCGCTGTTGGAAATGGGATTAAACTCCCTCTGTATAAAAAGCTCTCATTTCTGTTGGAAAAAAAACATATCGCCTCTGACCCCAGTAACGGCTACTACCACCACCACCGCCACCACCACCACCGCCGCCGCCGCCGCCGCCGCCGCCGCTGCCGCCGCCGCCAAGACGAGACGAGATGGCTCAAGCTATTCCACTTTCAAGCTCGCCTTCACCGCCCGGTGCGCCTGAAAAAAAGTTAATGCGGCTTGACGACGTGAGACGCGACGCGAGGCAGACCGATGATGGGGAGACCCGACAGGTAGGACAGCGGCGGTTAGCCTATAGCGACGCCTTGCTTCGTCAACTAGGTAAAGAGTTGAGCGGCTGTTGGAGAGAGTTGGGCAGTAGCTTAAAAGTCAGCGCCGCCCGTATGGATGCTCTAGTAGAGCGCAGTGTCAAGACACCGGAGGAGCTGTGTACGGCGATGTTCCGAGTGTGGTGGGGTGAAACCCCGCATCGTCATAGATGGGGCGAGCTCGGTCGCGTCTTCACCCGCATTAGACGCATGGAACTGTTGGCTCAGTGGATGGCCCTTCTCCACAGACAGGGGTTGGATTTCGAAAACCCCGACTCGCGCGCGATGCATAAGCACTTGGGCACCCTCGGCAGACGTCTGGGTAGCAGGTGGAAAGAGGTGGGGGACCATTTAAAATTGTCGCCTGAGAGGTTAGATAAGATCGCTGAAGAATGCGAATACGGAGGAAGTCCCGCTGAGTGGGCCTTCCGAGTGTTGAAAATGTGGCAAGATGAAGCTGACGGCGCCGGCGGTACGCCTTTTGAACTCCTTCGAGTGTTGACTGAGGACATGGGAAAGTTTGGCCTCGGCATCGCGATATTACTTGACTTTATCAAGCAAGAAACAACGAGAACGACGGACATGTGAATTGTTGTGTTTTATTTTCATACGTCTTCTTTATTAGTAAGTAAAAAAAAAAAAAAAAAAAAAATATCATAACAATTAAGACGCGCGATCTCTTAAAGTGTCACTTCCTCCAGTCGCAGCTGATCGCCTCATCGCAGCACGTGATAAACAAAAAAAAAACACGAAGAGACACGCTTCTTCCTCTCGAGAGGAAGAAGCGTGTCTCTCGATTGAAAATCTTTTTCTTTCTTAAAAGAGACAAACGCGCCCCTTAGAGTGCCCCCCCCCCACCCCACCCCCCCTAGAGTGCCCCCCTCCCCCCCCTCCCCCCCACCACTCGCCCCATGCATCCTAAAAGCGCCCCCCTCCCCATGCATGTTAAAAGGGCCCCCCTCCCCCCCTCCCCTCCCCTCCTTCCCCTCCTTCCCCCTTATACACTCTAAAGAACGCTTCTAACTAGTTCAATAAGTCACTTCCAGTCGCTCGTAAAACAATAAAAAATGAAAAAAAAACTTATATCGTGGTGTTTTTTATTAGTTTACCGAAAAAAAATAAGAGACTCGCCTCCTCCTCCAAAAAAAAAAGATATCACATTTTAAAGCCCGTGACCCCTTAAAGACGCTCATCTCTTCATTAAGTCGCGTGACGTCACTTCTTCTTCTTCTTCCTTTTTTTTTTTTTTTCTTCTTCTTCTTCTTCTTCTTCTTCCGGTCACGTGATCAATCAGGTCACTTCCGGTCACGTGATCCTCAATGAGGTCACTTCCGGTTGGCCATTAGGTCATGTGACGTCACTTCCGGTCACGTGACTCATCAGGTCACTTCCGGTCACGTGATCCTAAAGTAGGTCACTTCCGGTCCCCTAAGTAGGTCATATGACGTCACTTCCGGTCCATAAGTAGGTCATATGACCTCACTTCCGGTCACGTGACCCAATGGCGGCCTCTGATTGGCTAACTAGGTCACGTGACGTCACCACTAATCCCCTAAGTAGGTCACTTCCGGTCACGTGACCAAATGGAGGCCTCTGATTGGCTGCAGGTCGATTGAGTAATAAACAGTACTTAACTATAGTCCCGTTCCGATACATACTATACTACTAACCTAGGTCAGTCAATACTGTCAGGCTGGTCAGTACTGACCAACTCACCAAGTCTTCTCCATTAATGCAGAACGCATAGCTTTATTACCATTAAATATTAAATTCAATAGACTTACACACTCGAGCTGGGCGGTATCGTCCGACAGCTGAAAGGTATTACAAATAAAGGTATATGACTTTTATACCTCTTTAAATCGCTCCAGGATATTACCGGTGATATTAACCAAGACAATAACTCCCTTCCTATCTATTCCATTTCCTCTAAGTATTTCTAGTTTTTCACCAGGTGATCTAATGGCCCAATGTATATGTTCATTGCGGAATGCAATCGTGCACGTGCACCAGGCAGCAATAGCAACTAATGGTAAATTTTAAAAAGTCAAAAAAAAAGAAGTATACATGTATATCTAAATGCCCATGTTATTTTCTAAACCTTATATATCTCATGTCAATAATTACCCTGCAGCTGCATGTTGTTGCCAATGGTTTCGGGCATTTTGTCGACCGAGATGTAACCGTTAAAATGAATGGATAAAGATTAGTTTAATGACCAAGAGATTATGTAGGAAGCAAACAATCGAACGAAGGGATGCTTCAGCCAGGGCATGAATGAAACATTTAGTGGACTGTAATATCGGTCTTAAAGACCATATCCGGAGGTTTTGAACAAAATGGTTGGGCCATAAAATATACCTGCAATCATTCCCCTATATATAAAACGGCAATAGTTGGGACCAGCGAAGCACCCCATTGAATTAGGCCTGAATGCTCGCCGGGAACAGATAAACCAAAAGAGGCTATCTAAAAATATGTACTTTTTTCAAAGTTAACTCGATTTTTCTCTCAAAATCGATTTTGAATAATATTTATAGTACCCCAAATGTAATAATACTTCTTCTCATCAAAGTAATTCTCAGTATATTAGTATAATATACCTATATTAGTATATTATACCTACCCTCGCACCGAGTGCCTAACAACAAGGTGAGACAGACTAAAAAATATCCGCCATTGTTTGGGCCCTAAATATGACACTAATATAAGATGATTATAAAACCACTGGGATCAAATAATAATAAAATTCCACAGTAAATACCCACATTATTGTCCTCTATAAATATGATATTGAAAGTATTTATAATTGTTAAGATAGATCAGAATAAACTTCCGAGTGAGGGCCCTCCGAGAGAATATGCTTGGAGAGTGAGGTTGCTACTGCAGACCGCGCCAGTTGGCACGGACGCATTGCCATGGTGACACTAACTGGGCCGCTAGGACGCTGCTATCTATGTGCAGTTCCCGCGCCATAATAGGCTATAGTTTGCCATGAGAATAGGCTATAGTTTTGCCGTGAGAATAGGCTATAGTTTTGCCGTGAGAATAGGCTGTACTTTGCCGTGAGAATAGGTCACAGTTTGCGTGATAGGCGCTCCTTCCAGGTAAGACCTAGGCCTATTTGGACGGGAGTAGGCCTGTAGTAGGTCTGCATTGCAGGTGGGGGGGGGGGCACAGAATAGGCCTATAGACTATCCCCCGCACCCATGATCCCAGGGCTGGTACTAGTATATAAAGGGTCGAGTTCCTAAGTTGAAGTAGTAGACCAATCAAAGGAAGCAGGAGGAATGGGAGGTGGCTATTTACTTTGGCAGGAGGCACACCTGTGAGTTTACCTGAGTCAATCACCTGTGCAAATACCCATAACCCACACCTGTACAACAGTCAGTCACTCCTGATACTGATCGATTATTGGCTATTGATCGGCGTGTGATAGTGGCTTATCGGGTGACACTGAGGGCGGAGGGGGAGCATCAACCCAGGCTTAATCGGACCCGTTCCGCATGTGTCTGCCAAACTGATAACGGAACTGATAATTGATCTGTCTGATCCAGTTTACGGATCACTATAATCCCACACCCACTATGTAAACCTTCCTGCCAAACCCACAGTACTGCATGTATACTGTGGTACTGATATGTGCACAGCCTGGTGGTGTTTAAAATCATCCTTTAATTGACATTGCATGGATATACAAATAAACTGGTCATTTGACCAAACCTAGTAAACCTCCCAAAATATTGAATTGTAAAATGTGTGCTTTCCCTATATCTCACAAGGGGGCCTTACAGTGAATGGTAATGTACGCTGATCTATGACCCCGTTGCTAAGGAGAGGTATAGTAGTGTATGCAAGGGTAGAGGCATGGCAGTGAGTGTGTGTGGGAGGAGCGAGGTGGGGGGTGGGGGGGGGGGGGTGGTGCCGCCTATGGTAGGCATTGAGAGCTGTGCTCCCAGCTCATTGCTGATCACCCCAGGTCTACAGATCTACAGGTCACCCACGTGGCTCAGTCCATAGCATTGGTTACCCCAGAGTTCTTTATATGGTGGACTCGAACAACTGTTACCTTACCCAATATAGGAGTTACGAGCCAGTGCTATTTATGGGTGATTGGGGATCAAACAAAGCATAGCAGACTCAGGTAGATTCAGGTAGAGCCTAAATACAACACAGCATCAATGCGGTACATCCACAGGCCACTAGGTGGGATATATATCTATTTACTTATAATTTTAGTTTATTCCACTAATTTGTAAGAAAGCTCACAAATTAGCTTTAATTTAAGTTATACATACATTGACTCATGCATCTCAGTTTACCACTGCGGTGTGAGAACCTGTCTGTGAGTGTATGCTAAATAGCAATACAGTTCTGTCTTTCACAATGGCGAGGGAATCTCCCTCAGATATAACTAGCATGTGTGACCATGATTTCAACAGAAAGGATAGATTCTGGGGCCATATATGGCTCTGTGTCTCTGTTCCTTTCTCAGTGTGTATCTCTGTCTCTCCATTTGTCTCTGTCTTTTTCTGTCCGTCTCTCTGTCTCTCTCTCTGTCTCTCTCTGTATCTGTTTCTCTCTCTGCTCCTATGTCTGTCTTTCTGTTTCTGTCTCTGTCTCTCTGCATCTCTGTCAGTGTATATGTGTCTCTGTCTGTCCCTATCCCTGTCTCTGTCTCTCCGCTGTCTCTCTGTTTGTCTGACTGTCTCTCTTTCTCCCTGTTCCTCTGTCACTCTGTTCCTCTGTTTCTGTCCCTGTGCCTGTCTATGTGGTTCTCTGTATTCTCTCTCTCTCTCTCTCTCTCTCTCTCTCTCTCTCTCTCTCTCTCTCTCTCTCTCTCTCTCTCTCCTGTCTCCGTCCTTGCCACTCCTTATGAACGTATTTAACGGCCGCTAAGTATTTCTATACTCTAAGCCCTTCATAGCTAACAAAAAAACGGCATTTTACGTCAAAATCACGTTCTAAAACTGTATATAATGTTATGCCATAGTGAGGAGCCTTAGAGAAACGTTATGTGACGTTAAATAACGTTACACAATGTTGTATAACGTTTTTTCGTTTACTGGGTTTGTTGTCATGATACATGAATGCAGCTCTGGTGCCTAACTCACCAGTGCTGCATTTATGCATCATGCCAACACTACCAGAGTGCATCAAACCCTGCATTGAAAGCATGATGCTTGACTTTATGCATCACGACGACTAAGGCACACAATATATTAAAGCACTCTGTTGTTTTGATAGTTTAAACAATGTAAAAATGATAATATAAAGCATGTCACCTCTGATGTATATCTCCTTTGTAAAGCTGTTCCGTGCAACTTATCATGTACTCTCCTAAGTAACAATGACTCAAATGTAAGCCTGCCCCCTCCTATATAAGTGAGGTGCCCAAACGTTTTTGATGGACAAGGCCTTATATGAACGAACAGGGAAGTGGTGAGGATGGCGCGTCTCACCTAGCAGCTAACGGGGGGGGGGGGGGCTCATGACGTGCCTGCAACGTTTAGTAGACTGGTAACAACTGCCTGGGCACCAATTCCTGGCCCCGCCCCTCTGTCTTCCTCTCTCCGTCTCTGTTATGTGTCGTTGTCTGTTTCTTTTTGTCTCTGTCTCTCTGTCTCTCTGTCTCTCTGTCTCTCCCACCTCTCTCCCTCTCTCCCTCTCTCTCCCTAGACTGTGGTAGCAACCGCCTGGGCACCAATTCCTGACTTCCTCTCTCTGTCTATGTGTCATTGTCTGTTTCTTTTTCTGTCTCTGACTCTGTCTCTGTCTCTGTCTCCCTGTCTCTCTGTCCCTGTCTCTCTCTCCCACCTCTCTCCCTCTCTCTCCTTAGACTGTGATAGCAACTGCCTGGGCACCAATTCCTGACCCCGCCCCTCTGTCTTCCTTTCTCTGTCTCTGTGTCATCGTCTGTTTCTTTTCTGTCTCTGACTCTGTCTCTGTCCCTGTCTCTGTCTCTCTGTCTCTCTGTCTCTACCTCCCTCTCTCTCTCCCACCTCTCTCCCTCTCTCTCCTTAGACTGTGATAGCAACTGCCTGGGCACCAATTCCTGACTTCCTCTCTCTGTCTATGTGTCATTGTCTGTTTCTTTTTTGTCTCTGACTCTGTCTCTGTCTCTGTCCCTCCCCCTTCTGTCTCTCTCTCTCCCTGTCTCTCTCCCGCAGCATGTTATGTCCCAATGAGTCCTGGTCTCCCCTAACAATAAGTTAAATTTAAGTCTACCCCTTCCTACATAAGAGAGGTGCCCAAACGTTTTTTAACTGAAGGAAACCACATCATGGACGAGCTGGGTCTGAGCTCACAGCGTGCCTGCAGCGTTTAGTAGACTGTGGTAGCAACTGCCTGCACAGAGGCAAATATCAGAGTCACCCAATGTCGCCAATACTACTCTCAGACAAGGGTCAGGCACTGCTGGACTATAATAGATGGGTCAAGGGCCATTCTAGTGAGGGTCAGGCTAGGCTGGACATTCAATAACAGGCTGGACCTTGGCAAAATTGCTTGAAAGTCTGGCCATGCTGGATCCTCATGCCATAGTCTGGCAATGCTGGACTCTTGCAGGCTGATAGAGACTCTCCCAAGAGTCCAGCATTGCCAGACTATGGCATGAGGATCCAGCATGGCCAGACTTTCAAGCAAGTTTGCCAAAGTCCAGCCTGTTATTGAATGTCCAGCCTAGCCTGACCCTCACTAGAATGGCCCTTGACCCATCTATTATAGTCCAGCAGTGCCTGACCCTTGTATGAGAGTAGTATTGGCGACATTGGGTGACTCTGATATTTGCCTCTGTGTGGGCACAAATTCCTGACCCCAACCCTCTGTCTTTTTTTGTCTCTGACTCTGTCTCTGTCTCTGTGTGTCTGTCTCTGTCTGTCTGTCTCTCTGTATCTCTCTCTGTCTCCCCCTGTCTCTGTCTCTCTCCCTCTGTCTCTCTCTGTCTCTCTCTTTCCCTCCCTCTCTTCCCCCCCCCCCTCTCTCTCTCTATCTATCTATCTACCTCTCTCTCTACCCTCCTCTCTCTCTCTCCCGCGGCATGTTATGTCCCAATGAGTCCTGGTCTCCCCTAACAATGACTCAAATTTAAGTCTGCCCCTTCCTACATAAGTGAGGTGCCCAACCGTTTTGTAACTGAAGTAAACCAAGTAGCGACCAATTCCTGACCTCACCCTTCTGTCTTCCTCTCTCTGTCTCTGTGTCGCTGTCTGTTTCTCTCTCTCTCTCTCTCTCTCTCTCTCTCTCTCTCTCTCTCTCTCTCTCTCTCTCTCTCTCTCCCTCTCTGTTTATCTATCCCTCTCTCTCTCTCTGTCTCTCTCTCTTCCCCCCCTCTCTCTCTCTCTGTCTCCCTCCCTCTCTCTGTCTGTATGTACATCTGTCTTTCTGTCTCTCTCCCTCTCTCTCTCTCTCTCTCTCTGTTTCTCTATCCCTCTCTCTCTCTGTCTCTCTTTCCTTCCCTCGCTCTTTCTCCCTCTCTCTCTCCCTCTCTCCCTCTCTGTCCCCCTCTCTCTGTCCCTCTCTCTCTGTCTTGCTCTCCCTCTTTGCCCCCCCCCCCTCTGTCTCCCTCTCTCTATCTTTCTCTCTCCCACGGCATGTTATATATTTAACCCGTTAAACCCGCAGATCTTACTGCACGTCCAGTAACAGTCAGAGTGCAGTCGGGACAGGTACTCAGTCCTATATATAGGAGCGCTGGGGTTTAAGGGTCATGACATGCCTGTCGGCTTGTCATGATGCATGAATCCATCCTTTGATTCTAGAAAATCTCATCGCTACGGCTGCATTCAAGCATATCGCTGACAAAGGCATAACACAGTAAAGAACTGTGCAGCCCTTAAAGGGTTAAGGGATAATTAACGTCCTGAGCGTAGACTGGCACTTTATAGAGGAGGTAGGGGTCAATTATACATCCTTCGTCTTAAGTATCACGTTGGGTTAAGGCCAAAAAATAGGGTTTTTCAGGTCACCCGACCGAATGTATCAATACAGGGCCGACCCTCCGTGTTTTATGCAATTTTGAAGAAATCTTAATATTTTCGGGGTTGATTTTAGGTTAACAAAAATGTTGAGGACGTTTGTCGTCACGAGTAACTCGCTGGTGCTGCATTGGTGCATTATGCCGACCCTACGGGAGTGTCTCAACCCCATAGGGTCGGCATGATGCTTGAATGCAGCACCAACGAGTTACTCGCCAAGGACATGATGCATTAAGGTGTCATGCCGTCCTTAAAGTGTTAATGTGGTGTCCTTTGTCACTGTGGTGCACGAATTCAGCCCTGGCGAGTAACTCGCCAGTGCAGCATCCATGCATCATGCCAGCACTATACGGGAGTGCATCAACCCTGCATGGTTAGCATGATGCTTGAATTCATGTATCACGAGCATAACATATTAAAAACACATCATTATTCTTGTCCTCAAGGATTTAAATAATGAAAGAAGTCTGTACGTTACCTCTGATGGATATCTCCTATGTAATCCTCAATGATCCTCTGTGCCAACTGTCAATGTGGTCTCCTCCTCACAACTGAGCCTTACATGACTGTACCCTTCTTATATAGACAAGGCGCCTAAACGTTTGGTAGTGCACCAAGTCCTGACCTTCTCCCTCTGTCTCTGTGTCCTAAACGTTTAACAGCCTATAATTTCCCCCCTACCTCCACTAAGGCGCTTAAACGTTTGGTAGTGCTGACTTCCGCTGTCCCTACTATCAGCTTGGCTCTACCCCCCCCCCACCCCCTCCCTCCCCAAGGCGCCTAAACGTTTGGTAGTGTTAACTAAACGTTTGACAGCCTATTGATACTATCAGCTTGGCTCTACCCCCCCCCCCCCCCCCCACCCCCTCCCTCCCCAAGGCGCCTAAACGTTTGGTAGTGTTAACTAAACGTTTGACAGCCTATTGATACTATCAGCTTGGCTCTACCCCCCCCCACCCCCTCCCTCCCCAAGGCGCCTAAACGTTTGGTAGTGATAACTAAACGTTTGACAGCCTATTGATACTATCAGCTTGGCCCTACCCACCCAACCTCCCCCCTCTCCTCCCCCCCCCCCCTTCACCAAAGGCGCTTAAACGTTTGGTAGTGCTAACTAAACGTTTAACAGCCTATAGATCTACTAGCAGTTTCGCTCTACCCACAACTCCCCCCTGCCCCCCCCCCTCACCTAAAACGTTTGGTAGTGCTATCTAAACGTTTAGCAGCTTGGCTTTTCTTATTTTAGGTCTATTTTGAGGGTTTTCCTCTAAAATCCTTTAGAATTATCCGATTTACAAACCGTAAAAACTGGTATGTATGGAAAAATTTGAAAAAGAGAAAAAAAGAGGGGGACCC
>CANHQG010000249.1:0-59931 GCA_947462335.1 Harmothoe impar
CCTGCGGCGCCAGTGGCTCCTGCTTCTCCAGATGCGCCTGACACGCCCGTGGCTCCTGTTGCTCCAGTTTCACCTGCGGCGCCAGTGGCTCCTGCTTCTCCAGATGCGCCTGACACGCCCGTGGCTCCTGTTGCTCCAGTTTCACCTGCGGCGCCAGTGGCTCCTGCTTCTCCAGATGCGCCTGACACGCCCGTGGCTCCTGTTGCTCCAGTTTCACCTGCGGCGCCAGTGGCTCCTGCTTCTCCAGATGCGCCTGACACGCCCGTGGCTCCTGTTGCTCCAGTTTCACCTGCGGCGCCAGTGGCTCCTGCTTCTCCAGATGCGCCTGACACGCCCGTGGCTCCTGTTGCTCCAGTTTCACCTGCGGCGCCAGTGGCTCCTGCTTCTCCAGATGCGCCTGACACGCCCGTGGCTCCTGTTGCTCCAGTTTCACCTGCGGCGCCAGTGGCTCCTGCTTCTCCAGATGCGCCTGACACGCCCGTGGCTCCTGTTGCTCCAGTTTCACCTGCGGCGCCAGTGGCTCCTGCTTCTCCAGATGCGCCTGACACGCCCGTGGCTCCTGTTGCTCCAGTTTCACCTGCGGCGCCAGTGGCTCCTGCTTCTCCAGATGCGCCTGACACGCCCGTGGCTCCTGTTGCTCCAGTTTCACCTGCGGCGCCAGTGGCTCCTGCTTCTCCAGATGCGCCTGACACGCCCGTGGCTCCTGTTGCTCCAGTTTCACCTGCGGCGCCAGTGGCTCCTGCTTCTCCAGATGCGCCTGACACGCCCGTGGCTCCTGTTGCTCCAGTTTCACCTGCGGCGCCAGTGGCTCCTGCTTCTCCAGATGCGCCTGACACGCCCGTGGCTCCTGTTGCTCCAGTTTCACCTGCGGCGCCAGTGGCTCCTGCTTCTCCAGATGCGCCTGACACGCCCGTGGCTCCTGTTGCTCCAGTTTCACCTGCGGCGCCAGTGGCTCCTGCTTCTCCAGATGCGCCTGACACGCCCGTGGCTCCTGTTGCTCCAGTTTCACCTGCGGCGCCAGTGCTCCTGCTTCTCCAGATGCGCCTGACACGCCCGTGGCTCCTGTTGCTCCAGTTTCACCTGCGGCGCCAGTGGCTCCTGCTTCTCCAGATGCGCCTGACACGCCCGTGGCTCCTGTTGCTCCAGTTTCACCTGCGGCGCCAGTGGCTCCTGCTTCTCCAGATGCGCCTGACACGCCCGTGGCTCCTGTTGCTCCAGTTTCACCTGCGGCGCCAGTGGCTCCTGCTTCTCCAGATGCGCCTGACACGCCGTGGCTCCTGTTGCTCCAGTTTCACCTGCGGCGCCAGTGGCTCCTGCTTCTCCAGATGCGCCTGACACGCCCGTGGCTCCTGTTGCTCCAGTTTCACCTGCGGCGCCAGTGGCTCCTGCTTCTCCAGATGCGCCTGACACGCCCGTGGCTCCTGTTGCTCCAGTTTCACCTGCGGCGCCAGTGGCTCCTGCTTCTCCAGATGCGCCTGACACGCCCGTGGCTCCTGTTGCTCCAGTTTCACCTGCGGCGCCAGTGGCTCCTGCTTCTCCAGATGCGCCTGACACGCCCGTGGCTCCTGTTGCTCCAGTTTCACCTGCGGCGCCAGTGGCTCCTGCTTCTCCAGATGCGCCTGACACGCCCGTGGCTCCTGTTGCTCCAGTTTCACCTGCGGCGCCAGTGGCTCCTGCTTCTCCAGATGCGCCTGACACGCCCGTGGCTCCTGTTGCTCCAGTTTCACCTGCGGCGCCAGTGGCTCCTGCTTCTCCAGATGCGCCTGACACGCCCGTGGCTCCTGTTGCTCCAGTTTCACCTGCGGCGCCAGTGGCTCCTGCTTCTCCAGATGCGCCTGACACGCCCGTGGCTCCTGTTGCTCCAGTTTCACCTGCGGCGCCAGTGGCTCCTGCTTCTCCAGATGCGCCTGACACGCCCGTGGCTCCTGTTGCTCCAGTTTCACCTGCGGCGCCAGTGGCTCCTGCTTCTCCAGATGCGCCTGACACGCCCGTGGCTCCTGTTGCTCCAGTTTCACCTGCGGCGCCAGTGGCTCCTGCTTCTCCAGATGCGCCTGACACGCCCCGTGGCTCCTGTTGCTCCAGTTTCACCTGCGGCGCCAGTGGCTCCTGCTTCTCCAGATGCGCCTGACACGCCCGTGGCTCCTGTTGCTCCAGTTTCACCTGCGGCGCCAGTGGCTCCTGCTTCTCCAGATGCGCCTGACACGCCCGTGGCTCCTGTTGCTCCAGTTTCACCTGCGGCGCCAGTGGCTCCTGCTTCTCCAGATGCGCCTGACACGCCCGTGGCTCCTGTTGCTCCAGTTTCACCTGCGGCGCCAGTGGCTCCTGCTTCTCCAGATGCGCCTGACACGCCCGTGGCTCCTGTTGCTCCAGTTTCACCTGCGGCGCCAGTGGCTCCTGCTTCTCCAGATGCGCCTGACACGCCCGTGGCTCCTGTTGCTCCAGTTTCACCTGCGGCGCCAGTGGCTCCTGCTTCTCCAGATGCGCCTGACACGCCCGTGGCTCCTGTTGCTCCAGTTTCACCTGCGGCGCCAGTGGCTCCTGCTTCTCCAGATGCGCCTGACACGCCCGTGGCTCCTGTTGCTCCAGTTTCACCTGCGGCGCCAGTGGCTCCTGCTTCTCCAGATGCGCCTGACACGCCCGTGGCTCCTGTTGCTCCAGTTTCACCTGCGGCGCCAGTGGCTCCTGCTTCTCCAGATGCGCCTGACACGCCCGTGGCTCCTGTTGCTCCAGTTTCACCTGCGGCGCCAGTGGCTCCTGCTTCTCCAGATGCGCCTGACACGCCCGTGGCTCCTGTTGCTCCAGTTTCACCTGCGGCGCCAGTGGCTCCTGCTTCTCCAGATGCGCCTGACACGCCCGTGGCTCCTGTTGCTCCAGTTTCACCTGCGGCGCCAGTGGCTCCTGCTTCTCCAGATGCGCCTGACACGCCCGTGGCTCCTGTTGCTCCAGTTTCACCTGCGGCGCCAGTGGCTCCTGCTTCTCCAGATGCGCCTGACACGCCCGTGGCTCCTGTTGCTCCAGTTTCACCTGCGGCGCCAGTGGCTCCTGCTTCTCCAGATGCGCCTGACACGCCCGTGGCTCCTGTTTGCTCCAGTTTCACCTGCGGCGCCAGTGGCTCCTGCTTCTCCAGATGCGCCTGACACGCCCGTGGCTCCTGTTGCTCCAGTTTCACCTGCGGCGCCAGTGGCTCCTGCTTCTCCAGATGCGCCTGACACGCCCCGTGGCTCCTGTTGCTCCAGTTTCACCTGCGGCGCCAGTGGCTCCTGCTTCTCCAGATGCGCCTGACACGCCCGTGGCTCCTGTTGCTCCAGTTTCACCTGCGGCGCCAGTGGCTCCTGCTTCTCCAGATGCGCCTGACACGCCCGTGGCTCCTGTTGCTCCAGTTTCACCTGCGGCGCCAGTGGCTCCTGCTTCTCCAGATGCGCCTGACACGCCCGTGGCTCCTGTTGCTCCAGTTTCACCTGCGGCGCCAGTGGCTCCTGCTTCTCCAGATGCGCCTGACACGCCCGTGGCTCCTGTTGCTCCAGTTTCACCTGCGGCGCCAGTGGCTCCTGCTTCTCCAGATGCGCCTGACACGCCCGTGGCTCCTGTTGCTCCAGTTTCACCTGCGGCGCCAGTGGCTCCTGCTTCTCCAGATGCGCCTGACACGCCCGTGGCTCCTGTTGCTCCAGTTTCACCTGCGGCGCCAGTGGCTCCTGCTTCTCCAGATGCGCCTGACACGCCCGTGGCTCCTGTTGCTCCAGTTTCACCTGCGGCGCCAGTGGCTCCTGCTTCTCCAGATGCGCCTGACACGCCCGTGGCTCCTGTTGCTCCAGTTTCACCTGCGGCGCCAGTGGCTCCTGCTTCTCCAGATGCGCCTGACACGCCCGTGGCTCCTGTTGCTCCAGTTTCACCTGCGGCGCCAGTGGCTCCTGCTTCTCCAGATGCGCCTGACACGCCCGTGGCTCCTGTTGCTCCAGTTTCACCTGCGGCGCCAGTGGCTCCTGCTTCTCCAGATGCGCCTGACACGCCCGTGGCTCCTGTTGCTCCAGTTTCACCTGCGGCGCCAGTGGCTCCTGCTTCTCCAGATGCGCCTGACACGCCCGTGGCTCCTGTTGCTCCAGTTTCACCTGCGGCGCCAGTGGCTCCTGCTTCTCCAGATGCGCCTGACACGCCCGTGGCTCCTGTTGCTCCAGTTTCACCTGCGGCGCCAGTGGCTCCTGCTTCTCCAGATGCGCCTGACACGCCCGTGGCTCCTGTTGCTCCAGTTTCACCTGCGGCGCCAGTGGCTCCTGCTTCTCCAGATGCGCCTGACACGCCCGTGGCTCCTGTTGCTCCAGTTTCACCTGCGGCGCCAGTGGCTCCTGCTTCTCCAGATGCGCCTGACACGCCCGTGGCTCCTGTTGCTCCAGTTTCACCTGCGGCGCCAGTGGCTCCTGCTTCTCCAGATGCGCCTGACACGCCCGTGGCTCCTGTTGCTCCAGTTTCACCTGCGGCGCCAGTGGCTCCTGCTTCTCCAGATGCGCCTGACACGCCCGTGGCTCCTGTTGCTCCAGTTTCACCTGCGGCGCCAGTGGCTCCTGCTTCTCCAGATGCGCCTGACACGCCCGTGGCTCCTGTTGCTCCAGTTTCACCTGCGGCGCCAGTGGCTCCTGCTTCTCCAGATGCGCCTGACACGCCCGTGGCTCCTGTTGCTCCAGTTTCACCTGCGGCGCCAGTGGCTCCTGCTTCTCCAGATGCGCCTGACACGCCCGTGGCTCCTGTTGCTCCAGTTTCACCTGCGGCGCCAGTGGCTCCTGCTTCTCCAGATGCGCCTGACACGCCCGTGGCTCCTGTTGCTCCAGTTTCACCTGCGGCGCCAGTGGCTCCTGCTTCTCCAGATGCGCCTGACACGCCCGTGGCTCCTGTTGCTCCAGTTTCACCTGCGGCGCCAGTGGCTCCTGCTTCTCCAGATGCGCCTGACACGCCCGTGGCTCCTGTTGCTCCAGTTTCACCTGCGGCGCCAGTGGCTCCTGCTTCTCCAGATGCGCCTGACACGCCCGTGGCTCCTGTTGCTCCAGTTTCACCTGCGGCGCCAGTGGCTCCTGCTTCTCCAGATGCGCCTGACACGCCCGTGGCTCCTGTTGCTCCAGTTTCACCTGCGGCGCCAGTGGCTCCTGCTTCTCCAGATGCGCCTGACACGCCCGTGGCTCCTGTTGCTCCAGTTTCACCTGCGGCGCCAGTGGCTCCTGCTTCTCCAGATGCGCCTGACACGCCCGTGGCTCCTGTTGCTCCAGTTTCACCTGCGGCGCCAGTGGCTCCTGCTTCTCCAGATGCGCCTGACACGCCCGTGGCTCCTGTTGCTCCAGTTTCACCTGCGGCGCCAGTGGCTCCTGCTTCTCCAGATGCGCCTGACACGCCCGTGGCTCCTGTTGCTCCAGTTTCACCTGCGGCGCCAGTGGCTCCTGCTTCTCCAGATGCGCCTGACACGCCCGTGGCTCCTGTTGCTCCAGTTTCACCTGCGGCGCCAGTGGCTCCTGCTTCTCCAGATGCGCCTGACACGCCCGTGGCTCCTGTTGCTCCAGTTTCACCTGCGGCGCCAGTGGCTCCTGCTTCTCCAGATGCGCCTGACACGCCCGTGGCTCCTGTTGCTCCAGTTTCACCTGCGGCGCCAGTGGCTCCTGCTTCTCCAGATGCGCCTGACACGCCCGTGGCTCCTGTTGCTCCAGTTTCACCTGCGGCGCCAGTGGCTCCTGCTTCTCCAGATGCGCCTGACACGCCCGTGGCTCCTGTTGCTCCAGTTTCACCTGCGGCGCCAGTGGCTCCTGCTTCTCCAGATGCGCCTGACACGCCCGTGGCTCCTGTTGCTCCAGTTTCACCTGCGGCGCCAGTGGCTCCTGCTTCTCCAGATGCGCCTGACACGCCCGTGGCTCCTGTTGCTCCAGTTTCACCTGCGGCGCCAGTGGCTCCTGCTTCTCCAGATGCGCCTGACACGCCCGTGGCTCCTGTTGCTCCAGTTTCACCTGCGGCGCCAGTGGCTCCTGCTTCTCCAGATGCGCCTGACACGCCCGTGGCTCCTGTTGCTCCAGTTTCACCTGCGGCGCCAGTGGCTCCTGCTTCTCCAGATGCGCCTGACACGCCCGTGGCTCCTGTTGCTCCAGTTTCACCTGCGGCGCCAGTGGCTCCTGCTTCTCCAGATGCGCCTGACACGCCCGTGGCTCCTGTTGCTCCAGTTTCACCTGCGGCGCCAGTGGCTCCTGCTTCTCCAGATGCGCCTGACACGCCCGTGGCTCCTGTTGCTCCAGTTTCACCTGCGGCGCCAGTGGCTCCTGCTTCTCCAGATGCGCCTGACACGCCCGTGGCTCCTGTTGCTCCAGTTTCACCTGCGGCGCCAGTGGCTCCTGCTTCTCCAGATGCGCCTGACACGCCCGTGGCTCCTGTTGCTCCAGTTTCACCTGCGGCGCCAGTGGCTCCTGCTTCTCCAGATGCGCCTGACACGCCCGTGGCTCCTGTTGCTCCAGTTTCACCTGCGGCGCCAGTGGCTCCTGCTTCTCCAGATGCGCCTGACACGCCCGTGGCTCCTGTTGCTCCAGTTTCACCTGCGGCGCCAGTGGCTCCTGCTTCTCCAGATGCGCCTGACACGCCCGTGGCTCCTGTTGCTCCAGTTTCACCTGCGGCGCCAGTGGCTCCTGCTTCTCCAGATGCGCCTGACACGCCCGTGGCTCCTGTTGCTCCAGTTTCACCTGCGGCGCCAGTGGCTCCTGCTTCTCCAGATGCGCCTGACACGCCCGTGGCTCCTGTTGCTCCAGTTTCACCTGCGGCGCCAGTGGCTCCTGCTTCTCCAGATGCGCCTGACACGCCCGTGGCTCCTGTTGCTCCAGTTTCACCTGCGGCGCCAGTGGCTCCTGCTTCTCCAGATGCGCCTGACACGCCCGTGGCTCCTGTTGCTCCAGTTTCACCTGCGGCGCCAGTGGCTCCTGCTTCTCCAGATGCGCCTGACACGCCCGTGGCTCCTGTTGCTCCAGTTTCACCTGCGGCGCCAGTGGCTCCTGCTTCTCCAGATGCGCCTGACACGCCCGTGGCTCCTGTTGCTCCAGTTTCACCTGCGGCGCCAGTGGCTCCTGCTTCTCCAGATGCGCCTGACACGCCCGTGGCTCCTGTTGCTCCAGTTTCACCTGCGGCGCCAGTGGCTCCTGCTTCTCCAGATGCGCCTGACACGCCCGTGGCTCCTGTTGCTCCAGTTTCACCTGCGGCGCCAGTGGCTCCTGCTTCTCCAGATGCGCCTGACACGCCCGTGGCTCCTGTTGCTCCAGTTTCACCTGCGGCGCCAGTGGCTCCTGCTTCTCCAGATGCGCCTGACACGCCCGTGGCTCCTGTTGCTCCAGTTTCACCTGCGGCGCCAGTGGCTCCTGCTTCTCCAGATGCGCCTGACACGCCCGTGGCTCCTGTTGCTCCAGTTTCACCTGCGGCGCCAGTGGCTCCTGCTTCTCCAGATGCGCCTGACACGCCCGTGGCTCCTGTTGCTCCAGTTTCACCTGCGGCGCCAGTGGCTCCTGCTTCTCCAGATGCGCCTGACACGCCCGTGGCTCCTGTTGCTCCAGTTTCACCTGCGGCGCCAGTGGCTCCTGCTTCTCCAGATGCGCCTGACACGCCCGTGGCTCCTGTTGCTCCAGTTTCACCTGCGGCGCCAGTGGCTCCTGCTTCTCCAGATGCGCCTGACACGCCCGTGGCTCCTGTTGCTCCAGTTTCACCTGCGGCGCCAGTGGCTCCTGCTTCTCCAGATGCGCCTGACACGCCCGTGGCTCCTGTTGCTCCAGTTTCACCTGCGGCGCCAGTGGCTCCTGCTTCTCCAGATGCGCCTGACACGCCCGTGGCTCCTGTTGCTCCAGTTTCACCTGCGGCGCCAGTGGCTCCTGCTTCTCCAGATGCGCCTGACACGCCCGTGGCTCCTGTTGCTCCAGTTTCACCTGCGGCGCCAGTGGCTCCTGCTTCTCCAGATGCGCCTGACACGCCCGTGGCTCCTGTTGCTCCAGTTTCACCTGCGGCGCCAGTGGCTCCTGCTTCTCCAGATGCGCCTGACACGCCCGTGGCTCCTGTTGCTCCAGTTTCACCTGCGGCGCCAGTGGCTCCTGCTTCTCCAGATGCGCCTGACACGCCCGTGGCTCCTGTTGCTCCAGTTTCACCTGCGGCGCCAGTGGCTCCTGCTTCTCCAGATGCGCCTGACACGCCCGTGGCTCCTGTTGCTCCAGTTTCACCTGCGGCGCCAGTGGCTCCTGCTTCTCCAGATGCGCCTGACACGCCCGTGGCTCCTGTTGCTCCAGTTTCACCTGCGGCGCCAGTGGCTCCTGCTTCTCCAGATGCGCCTGACACGCCCGTGGCTCCTGTTGCTCCAGTTTCACCTGCGGCGCCTAAAAATTGCAGAAAACATTGATTTTTTTATTCACATTTATTTCTTCCCAACCTTAATACCATAATCATAGACAAAATAGCAGTCATACACTTGATCACTCTCATGCCTGAATTTCTTTCTGACTTTTCAACAAATCGGGAAAAGAGTGAGCAGGGCCTCTGATTCATGGACTATCCCCACAAAATAATGGACAGCAAATATGTTCTCAGAATTCATGGGTGAGTTCATTATTCAATTTCAATTTTTCATGTGACAATGATATTGATGCACATCTAAATGATGATTAACTCATTGAACCGTCCTCATGGGTATTGGTCTTAATTGTGAATGTATGATTTCAATTATGCATGAATTGATATTTTTTCAGATTCAAAAACATTCCATGCCTAGCAACAAGCATGTGGTATGGCCCAAAGAGAGCTTTAGATACACCTCACTTCAGTAAGCAGACACAAGGGCATCCATGATATTTTTTCTGTTTGTTTTGAATCACTATGTTGCTTATCCATGACATCCAATGACATTCTATGCCACGAGTGTGGGAAATAACCCCTGTAGAGATTTAATGTCACCTACTCCAAGTAACCAGACCACAGTAGCTTTGTTGGTAATATTGTCATTCATTAAATATCAATGTTATTATCACTAATTAGGCATACTCCTCTCCCCCCAACCTAATTAGGATAAGGCTCAGACTGCCAGAAACCAGTATCAGGGGTGGACACTAGGATATTAAGCTGTGGCTTGCCCTGGCCCATAACTTCAGTTCAGAGATCTACAGATTGGCTGTGGGCCTGGAAGTAAGATTTTCCTTTCTTTAACTCTTCCTTTACCAATCGTGCATTTGAGGATACTGTGTACCCTCCCCTTTTCAGACAAAATTCTGAAATTAAATTGTCTATAGTTGTTCTTTAACTATTTTACAGGAGGGCGTTTTTCCTCTTTGGTATTTGGCCCCATATGCTGCATATGGGGGTCCATATGCTACATATGGGGGAAAAGTGTTTTTGCTTCATCCTATATGGGAATTTTCTTACCAATACGGAATTCCGTATGCACATAGGGTGAGAAAGTGTACCTCAGGTAAACATATAGGGTGATCACTGTGTACCTGAGGTAGAGTAGACTACTAGTGGGCCTGATTGAGTAATTACACTAAGTTACAGAGACCACAACTCAAGTATCCATTCTGTACCTCAGGTACACAGTGGTCACCTAGTGTACCCCAGGTACATAGTGGGCATTCTAGCTACTGTACCTCAGGTACACAGTGGTCACCTACTGTACCCCAGGTACAAAGTGGTTGCCTAGCTACTGCACCTCAGGTACACAGTGCTTGCACATGTCATACTAGCATCCCCTCCAATTGCATCTCTAGATGGAGAAAAACACATGTAGTAGGCCCTGGGGGTGGCTGTGTACCTGGGCTACAGTAGGTTGTGGATGTGCAGCTGCTGGATAACACCATCTGCTGGTGGGGGGCAGGAGGCCGTTCTGTGATTTGTCAATTCCTTGTTCACTTGAGGTGGACTACTAATGAGATGGCAGAGTGTACCTAGGGTGAACATAAAGCTGAACATTGGCCCAGCTTTGACTCAAATGCCTATGATGGCCTGTTTGGTTAGTAGCTTTTGGCTGCAGATTCAATGTATTGACTCAGTGCTGCTACATATATGTGTTTGGTCAGAAAAAACATGATAGCCTACATGGTAATTATGTACGATGGCTGGTTAGGTCAATAGGCAGGTGGCATGTTGGGCATGGTGTTGTTTTTGACATTCCCAGTGTATGCCTTCCCTGATATTCCCAATGTATTCTCTGACCTCCTTCTCCCTTCTCTGAAATTCCCAGTGTATTCCCTGACGTCACATCTCCCTTCCCTGACATTCCCAGTGCCCTAGCTGACGTCACCTCTTCCTTTCCTAACATTCCCAGTGTCTTTCCCGACTTCCTTCTCCCTTCCCTCCTCCTTCCCGACCTCTCCACTATACCTCTGTATGTGTTTTTATGTTATGACGTCACAGAGGGAATTCCCTGGGGTCTCCCTGGAATGAAGACTAGTTTCTGCAGAATTTTACAATTGGGCCAGGTGAGTCCCGCATTGGTACCCCACATGCAGCAAACCAATACGGATTTCCATATTCAAATGCGGACTTGATATGGAGGGTGAACAAAAACGCTTTTGGCAAGTACCAATTCGGAATTCCGTATGTCTTCCGTATGTTTCCCATATTGGTTCTGTATTGGTCCAATGGGGAAAAACTGCCTCCAGAGAGTTATCTATGATACATCAAAATGACCATATGATATGCCCCTTTCATATTTTTTTAATTAGAATGGCCGTTGCTAGGGTTGGAATGTGAATGGAATAAAAGCGTTTTTTTTAAGGTTATTTTTCATCAACCCTAAGGGGCCCAGTGGCGTGAAAATGGCGTAAAATGGCGTATTTTGCACATATCTAAAGTCCTACATGGTTCTATCACATAAATATTAAGTGTAGAGAATGGTGAGACATACCAATGTCTCCGGAGTGACCTCAGCTTTTCATATATGGGCGTACAATCCATATCCTGATTGACTCGAAGAACCTCGATGGCCCCGTGGTTGAGGCAGGTCTATGATACTGATCCCAGTATCAAAAGCCTCGGACTAGATAGCTATAGCCGAGGACAAGATGCCACAGAGGTAATGGATTGGAGCCGAAATCTTTCAGACCAGCTGGTGGAGGGATCCATTAGGGGTGCCCAACGCACCGCCAGGATCACCAAATCCTACAAGGGAAAGGGTCCCTGGAAGGATGAATACCAGGTATTTGTAGACGACTGCAAATATAATGGGTGGTCCAAAGAAGACTCATTAGGAGCCTTTGTGATCTGGCTGAATGATGGGCCCGGTAAATCTGCCATCTCCCAGTAGAGACGCCGAAGATATATGGTCTAGAGCTACAACGGATTTTGCATCAAGCAAGACCAGAATGGGCCAGGGATGCTGATTACTACATTGAGACCTTGTTTGTTAGGTTTATCAGTGGGTTAAGTGACCCTGACCATCAGGAACTCACCAGGAAAGCTTGGAAAAGTGATTCCTCGTTGGCTGATCTATTTTTGGCAATAGATAGTTTCGAAAAGAAGAAGATTTTTCTTGCCGGGTTGGTCCCTAGCCAATCCCGAATGTCAGCCGTAGTTGACTATAGCAGTAGTGGAGGATCTTCGGATGGGGATTCCGAAGGGGACGAGACCATCGGTGCTGTAGCATTTGGCGGGAAGCGTCGGGACAAGAAGACCGGTGATAACAAAAGGCGGAAACCTTTTGACAAAACATCCTCTAGCAAAAAGCCAGAAAAACCACAGGGGGAAAGTTCAAAAACCCCGTCCAAACCCCCATCCAATCCGCAGGAATCTAATATTCTGAAGAAGTCGGAATCAGACCAGTCCCTGGGATTGGTGGAAGCCATGATGCAAGGCATGACGGCTCTGTTTGATAAACGACAAGAACGAAGAGTGAAGCCAGAACTGAGTACTGTAACATGTTACAGGTGTCAGGAGAAGGGGCATTATGCTTCCTCATGCACAGCTGATAAGCCAGTTATGCGATTCTCCGGAAAGAGTTTGGAAAATTAGAAGGGATCCCTGAGGAAGGCGACTCAGAGATCCTGAAGGAAATATGCCATAGTACTCCTGACGGGACTGAAGTAAAATCACACTGAGTAGTGACGCCCGGACAAAGGGGGGACAAGCAGCCGCGCAGCTTGAGAACCTTGGGGCCGGGGCCATCAGCATACCAATCTTACATTCAGGAAGTGAGTCGGGGAAACCCGGTGCTGATGCGGAGGAGTATAGTGCAATGGTGTGTGGAACCAGGCTCCCCTCGGATCATCCTTGCCTGGAATACATAAGAGGGCGTGGATTAGATCTGGGTACTGAGAGTGACTTATAGAAGTTCACTGGTAACCCTTCATTGAATGGAGGAAAAAGGTGGTACCTGGCCGCTTCTGTTAAGGGTAGAGTGGGGGAGTTTCTGATAGATACTGGGGCTAGCCACTCCATTATCTCCTGGAAGTTCTACACTCTTTTGCTGGGCACAAATGATGACCTCAGAATGAGGGTAAATGCGTGTACAGCCGACGGTAGCAGATTGCGGACGTTTGGTCGTACTTTCCTATGTATCTCAGTGATGGGGAAGGAGTTTGTATTCTCCCCAACCATTGCTGAGATTGATGATGATGGTATCATAGGTATGGACTTTGCTGACCTGTTTGGAATGATGTTGAACCCTAAGACAGGTGAATTTTCCATACAAAGCCCCTATGATATCAAGGCACAATGTGTGCTGAGAGTTATCAGTAGTGTAGCAAGGGTAGCTCAGAAGGTGAAAATTCCACCAGGAACAACATGCGATGTGTTGATCAGCGCTTCCTCTGAACTCAAAGGAAGAGCCGGGGTCATGGAACCCGACGTAGCTTATCTTCAGTCCTTCGGATTGGAGTCGGCTGATACGTTGGTGGGAAATGCCCACTGGACCCTCGTCCCCATATCCAATCCTGGTGTTCTTATGGTATATCTCCAGAAAGGCGCTAAAGTAGGCAAGGTTTTACTCGCAGAGGCGGTCACCAGCAGCATTTTAGGGTTGCCTTCTGAAGATCAGTTGGATACGGACTTTATCGAGGAAGAATAAGAGAAATTAATTCAGGATGCTTCGGAATTGAAGCCGGAGGAACAGAAGGACCTTCGGGTAATGTTAAAACGTTGCCGAAGGGCCTTCGCTTTCCTGAGAGAACCATTAGAACGCACTGATAAGGTCCTACATGGAATTGATGTGGGGGACAATTCCCCCTTTAAGATTCCTTACCGTCGGCTGCCCCTAAAGAAGAAAGAGGTAGCTGAAACGGAGATCAATAAGATGATTAAAGATCATGTTATTGTACCCAGTTCTAGCCCATGGAGTAGTCCAGTCTGTATGGTCACAAAGAAAGATGGGACCATACGGTTCTGTATTGACTACAGGAAGCTGAATGGGATGACTAAGAAGAATTCATATCCTCTCCCGAGGATAGATGAGACCATTGACTCGTTGGGAGGGAATGAATGGTTCTGTACCGTAGACTTGCAGTCTGGGTATTGGCAGGTAGGAATGAAACCCGCTGATATGGAGAAAACGGCTTTCTCCAGCCATGTCGGATTGTTCCAGTACAACCATGGGACCATACGGTTCTGTATCGACTACAGGAAGCTGAATGGGATGACTAAGAAGAATTCATATCCTCTCCCGAGGATAGATGAGACCATTGACTCGTTAGGAGGGAATGAATGGTTCTGTACCGTAGACTTGCAGTCTGGGTATTGGCAGGTAGGAATGAAACCCGCTGATATGGAGAAAACGGCTTTCTCCAGCCATGTCGGATTGTTCCAGTACAACGTCATGCCCTTCGGGTTGTGCAATGCGCCAGCCACGTTTGAAGCCATGATGGAGACATTACTGAGCGATCTACTGTGGAAAAAATGTCTAGTCTACTTAGATGACGTCATTATCTTTGGAAAAACTTTCCAGGGTTGTTTGGACAACCTGGAGGAAGTCGTACAGAGAATAATGAGTAATGGGTTAAAATTGAAACCCAAGAAATGCCAGCTGTTCAAGAAGGATATTAATTATCTGGGAAGAATCATTTCGACTCAGGGGGTGAAGGCAGACCCTGAGAAGATCAGAAGTGTTACTGAATGGGAGAGACCCAGATGTCCAAAGGATGTTCGTTCATTCCTTGGATTCTGCTCGTATTATCGAGACTTCTTACCTGGTTATGCTCAGGTAAGTTACCCCATCCAGTCTCTGTCCCACTGGACACCTGGAAGACGGAAGGAAGTGTTTCCATGGCGAAAAGAACAAGACGAGTCCTTTGAATCCATCAAAAGGCTCTTTGTTGAGACACCAGTTTTGAAGTATCCGACGCCCGCCGGACACTTCATTCTGGATACTGATGCCAGCAATGAAAGCATTGGGGCTGCACTGAGTCAAGTCCAAGAAGGAAAGGAGGTTCCCATTGCGTTTGCTAGTAACACCATGAACAAGTCACAGAGGAACTATTGTACCACCAAGAGGGAACTCTTGGCTGTGATTGTTTACACAAAGAAATATAAACATTTCTTGTGGGGCTCAGATTTTACGCTGAGAACAGACCATTCCTCTCTGAGGTGGTTACTTAACTTTAAGGATGCTGAAGGTATGATAGGCCGGTGGTTAGCACACTTATCAGAGTTCGGGTTGGAACAGAAGCAAATCCAACACCGACCCGGTGTAAAGCATGTAAATGCAGATGCACTGTCTCACAGACCCATCAGGAGTTGCGGAAATGAAAAATGTGATGATTGTGGAGCTCATGGGGCAGTCTTAGCTGGAGTCCGGTTGCCACTGGAATCTGGGGGAACTGTAATCCTTCAGTGGTCCATGGAGACGATCCGAAGGTTCCAGGAAAAGGACCCAAACGTGGGGAGGTTGCTCGAGTTGATTCCAAAAGGGATCAAACCCGTTCGACTTTGGAAAACTGAGAGACGAGGAGATTTTTAGCTCAATGGGCAGAGCTAGAAGTATCCGAAGGTGTTCTATATAGATGGAAGATCAACCCTTCGGGTAGAAGGATCCAACAGGTGGTGATCCCCTCTGGGATGAGGAGGGATCTGATGTACTACTGTCATGGTCACATGACTACACTGCATAATAATTCAAATTTAAACCCCTTTTGGTGTTGCTTAAAGCTGCAGTCAAGGTACTTAAAGAAGGAGCCGCACCTTGTATGAAGCTTTATACCTACTTTAAGCAGAACCTTCTTTCCTGCAACTTTAATTCCTAGTTTGAGCATCCGGAATGTTGCTTAAAGCTGCTTAAAGAAGGGCCAGAATCTTGATAGCAACTTAAACCTGCTTTAAGCACCTTGGAGGGGCAGGTAGCTTTGGGAGAGGTGTGGCTGTGTGTGTGTCACCTCAGGCCGTCAGGGGCTAGCCCTGGTTCCCATGTGCGTGTCCTGGAAGGGCAGTGACACCTCAGGAGTCATGGGGGCTTTTCAATGAGTCCTGTTGGGACTCCCTTCTCCCTCTAGGAGCGCCACAATCCGCACCCAATGACGGCCAGTGCTACACTGATCTGCTTCAGTGCACATCAGAGGTCACGTGACCTCCCCTAGCCAATCAGAGTGAGGTCTCGTGGCAGTCACGTGACTGAGACAGCACCCCTTTATAATGGGGGGTGCTGCTGAGGGAGTCCTCACCTCACCAGTGCCTGGGCTCCTGAACACACCTCCTGCTGCTACAACCTACCTGCTGCCTGTCGAAGCTCTGCCAGACTGACTGCCCAGCTGCCCATCTGACTGCCCAGCCTCCAGAACCCAGCCCATGCCTCCAGAACCCGGCCCCAGCCTCAAGAACCCGGCCCCTACCTCAAGCAGTCAGCCCAATAATGATTACCTGTCACCTTGAATAAACTTCCTCTCCATATATCAATATCTAATCAAACCGATACACACAAAATGTATTCCATATTTAATCCTAGATAAAGCAGCTTTTATCCTTCTTTAAGCAGCTCCCAACTCCTTCTTTAATCAGCTATATGCAACTTTAAGCAAACCCCAACTCCTTCTTTAATCAGCTATACACAACTTTAAACAAACCCCAACTCCTTCTTTAATCAGCTATACACAACTTTAAACAAACCCCAACTCCTTCTTTAATCAGCTATACACAACTTTAAACAAACCCCAACTGCTTCTTTAATCAGCTATACGCAACTTTAAACAACCCCAACTCCTTCTTTAATCAGTTATACGCAACTTTAAGCAAACCCCAACTCCTTCTTTAATCAGCTTTAGTCATGCTTTAATTTGAGCTTTAATCAGCTTTTGGAGCCTCGGAAAGAAGGCCATTAAGCATTATTAAAGGTTGATTAAATTCGGACTTTTGGTTCTTTAATTTTTGCTGACAAGTTTGCTTAAAGATACTTAAAGATGCTTTTAAAATGTCCTTCTTTAATCACCTTTACGCATTCTAAAAAGCTGGTTAAAGAGGATGTTCTATGCAGTGCTAGTGGTCACTTCGGGAAGAAGCGTTCACTGGAACGTCTGTCCCTAAGGTACTACTGGCCAGGGATGAGTACAGATTTGTTGCGTTGGATCGACACATGTCCTGATTGCTGCAAAAATAACCCCGGACCCGGGATGGGTAAAATGCCCTTGTCCCAGAAATTGTTCAGGGTTAGATTTGCCAGAGTAGCAATTGATATCATCAGTGGGTTTAAGACCACCCCTGATGGTAACACATGTATGATGGTAGTTACTGACTACTATACTAAGTACACTAGGGTGTTTCCCCTACCCAATAATAAAGCCACGACTTGTGCGAATGCTTTTGTGAAGGGTTGGGTGCTACACCTGGGAGTGCCTCTGATGATGCATAGTGACCAAGGCAGGGAATTTGAGTCAGACTTGTGGCAGGAGATGTGCAATCGATTGGCCATCTGCAAAACCCGAACCAATCCCTACCGACCCCAGAGTGACGGGATGGTGGAGAGGTTTAACAGAACGCTGATTCAGGTTCTGAAACCATTGGTCAACGAAAGTATGACTGATTGGGATGGACAATGTGAGTATGTATGCCATGCATACAACAGCACTGTTCACAAAAGTACCAATTGTACCCCAAATCTGTTAGTATTCAGGGAAGACATGATCATGCCTGCTGATCTTGTTTTTGGTGTGGTCGGGTTGAATCCCGACGCACCTTGTCACGTGATGTTTGTGGAATCACTAAGAGACCAGTTTAAGTTCGCATATGAGCTTGTCAGAACAGAACTGAAAAAGAATGCGAAGTGGCAGAAAACTGGTTATGACCAAGGTCTGAAAGTCCGTCGGTTTAAGGTAGGGGATCAGATAGTGAGACTACATGAACCTCTATCAAATTTAAAATTAGCAAGCAACTGGGATGGTCCATTTGTAGTGACCAGAGTTGTGAGTGACTGCACTGTCATATAAATCCAACGTGGCAAGACTCCGCCCCTGGAAAGGGAGGGATCTCACCACAGAATCGTATGGGTTAGGGGTAGATGAGCTACTCCAGAAGGTAGAAGGCAGGAAAATGGATCAGGTGACCCCAAAACGAGGCCCGGGACGTCCCAGGAAGCTCAGGGTCAGTGATCAAAAGGTGCAGAAGAAGAAAGTCTCGCTGGCTGTAAGCAAACCTGGGCGGAAGAGAAAGGGCAAGGCTAACCCCACCTCTGAGAAGGCGCCTTCAGGAGCTAGGTCTAAAAGAATACCCACGGGAGGTATCCGACGCAGTCCTTGCCTGATAGAGAGGGCTGCGGTAACCTAAGCTGGTACACAACAAGTGTGTTGTCCTGTACAGTGTTAGGGTAAAAGAGGAATGAGTTCCCGGAGGGGAGATTATAAATGATTTTTCTTTTTCCCGGAATTGTTTTGTGTTGTCATCTCATCAGTTATACGTTGGAATAGGTACGGAAAATCGGGTGAGAAGTGTGTAAACCCCCCAGCAGGGTACAAGTGGGTGGTGAGCGGATAATCCGGTGGGTTTGCGGGCATGCTTCCCATAAATACCTCACTAATACTGCAGCAGAGCTGCTGGTAGCGAAAGGTTTGGCTACTACCCGAAGCGCCTGCCCATAATTGGAACTCCTCGCGTCCCAGCGACACGGGAAAATAACTGGGTCACTATCTGACCTAGTTAGGGCAGTCTCGCGGAGGGCTCAAGACGCGCATGGATGCCTGTGACCTCTTCGCAAAGGGGTCGTTTTGGTTCATTGGATTTCGAATCTTCGCCAACATGGCTGATCATCTACACGATGACAGTGCCGGTGCCGCCAGCCCTGTCACCCCCTCCAAGGAGCAACTCCTGGAGGAAGAAGACATGGATTCTACCATGTCCGTACCAATACTCACCGAGGAAGAGAAGGAGCGGATCCATGAGGAGGATCGAAAGTTGGCGATAAAACTCGCCAACGACGAGGCCCAGCATGTTAAAGATGTCTGGGCTGTGATCGGTAACCAGAAGGTCGATCCAAATCAACCCCGCACTGATGACAAGCCACCGAAGGTAATCAAATGGGGTAAGAGCTGCTACGACGGTAGGGAGATGAATCTCCATGCTGACGTATTAGCTGCAACAGAAATAGGTCTATCCCGACCTTTTCCTACAGAAATAGTTGCTATTGCCGAAGTGTCAAGGTGTAGCATCATCCAAAAAGAATGTTGATTCGCCATTGGCATCATGGGGAGTGGCTAGCGTGAACCCTGCATATCAAACTGCATCGCTCCTTGATATTTATCATTTGGGAACAGGTAAACTGGTAACTGGACTTATATGCCACAACTACTTGTGAGACCAAACCAGGGCTGGGCTTCATTGATAGTTAACTAGGGCGTTGACACTTGTCAATGGGCCTGTACTAACTTGTGATGTTATTGAAATGAACAGAGACTTCCACTCACCAGTGGCACCAAAGACTCCTGCTGCACCGATAGCGCCTGGGGCCCCAGTTGCTCCTACAGCTCCTGCGGCACCTGTGGCTCCTGCTTCGCCTGATGTTCCAGCCCCACCTGTGGCTCCCGTTGCTCCAGTTTCACCAGTATTACCTGCAAATTAGCGCAAATATTGATGTAAATAGTGCAATTATTGATATCAAATGATTTTCATAATTTTTCATAGAGAACCAGATACGAATATTAATATCATTCACATCCTTTAAATATGAATCACGATATTTTCATGTCTTCTCTTAACCCCTACTCTACCATAAAGGCATTTATGCAGTTTTACCCTCAAGGATCAATCACACATTTATGCGGGTTACTTGCAAACTTTAGCCTATTTTTTAGCCTCTGTGGTTTGCCTAAGAATTGGTGAAATCCCATGAATTCTTGTGATGGTCATTTATGGTATATTTTCTCATGTGCATATCTGAACCCATTTGTGCCTGAATTCATTTTGGGAGATTTGTTTGGCATCTCAACCTAGATGTTATTTAACAGTTTAGACCCCAAAACGGCCGCAAACAGCCGTGCCTCATTTATTCAGTATTGATCACTTGTATATCAGTAGAAATTAAATCAAATTCAGGCCATAAATGATACTCGGATAAGGTTTAAAGGTAAGGGGAATAGCAATAGTGTACCCCCAAAAAAACGCATTTGATTGAGGCACACACTTATGTATCTTACTGGAAAATATGCAAGAAAATATATAAGCCTGGCATCCATAAATGATGATTCTACTTGGGTATTGCACCATCATTGATACACATTACATATGATTTTAATGGGTAGCCCATGTAGCTTTAGCAAAGGATGATTTGATTCAAATATACTACCGTAAATTCTCGCGTATAAGCCTAACTCGTGTATAAGCCGCACCCCTAACTTTGACAAATTATATAAGCCGCAGAGGGGGTCTGAATATTGCGATTTTGGTACTGTAGTATACTAATAAAAACTCTCGTATAAGCCGCACCCTATAAAGGCATGTTTGGTATCAAAAGAAAGCTGAGTCTGACTCGCGTACAAGCCGCGGCTTCTACGCGAGAATTTACGGTAACCGAAATTCTAGTAGTTCTCATATGATTTGACCCTTAAAATAGCATACACTAATCTCCGCAGAAAGAGGACATTTCAGTCCAACCAGGCCCTCGGCCTATATATCAAATTGACAAGTACTACACATCTTCTAAGACCTGCCATGAATTCAAAAAATGACATTTTAATAATATTTTTGAAATGTGGTTTTAGAATCAATACTATCGTTAATGTGATGCATACATAAAGGAATAAAAAATGAATATTATATATCAAAGAATGAAGGTGATCAATGGCCAAATGTGGCAAAATTCACAGGAAATCCTGGTGAAATGGGACACTATATTATGTTATTGCCTGGGGTCTAAAGAATTAACTCATTTTTGATGCAATTTTGAGCAATATTTAAAGCCGAAATCCTGAAGAATGTCAAATAACTTTGTTTTTTGGGGGAAAAATGGTTTTGTCTAGTTTTTCATGCTAGAAAAGATGGTACCAAAAATGTTAGTCTATTTTGATGCATTATGGCCTAAATGTTAGTTGCCATGGTAACATATATACACACAAATAAGTTTAACAGAAAAGAACAGATTTTCTAAGACACTTTTCTACATTAAAGCTGGTAATTTCCCAGAAGGGCAAAAATATGTAGCTTATTTCTACTTAAAATGTAGATTCCCTTTCTAGATAACATCATATTATCTGACCAGTTTTAACCAAACGGGTCAGAAGTCAGACATTAAGAATATTATGATATTGCCATATTCGTTTACAGCTCATCAAGAGCTTTCATTTGGTATGTGACATGAAATATATTGGCCAGTTTTGACCCTTTGGCGATATTTTTGATACCTTTTTGTCAAGTAAAATGGGAATTAATTAAAATGAGATAATTAACATTTAAATTATATATTAACTATATTAGACAATACAATTATGAATCCTATGGCCATCATTTTGGGAATAATGAGAGTCGAAATCTGGTTTGCAACTTGTTATTCCAAAAGATAACTGTACATATGTCAAAAGCTCATTTTAGATTTTTTCCATCCTATACTACTTGATAACTTTTTCCAATTTAAACATCTGGATGCTGAATCATTTAGGCTTTATCACCCTAATTGACAGGCAGGGAGATTTGGTATATCTTACTTTCTGATTATTCAATACAGTTCATTTTGTCATAGATGTACTTCTAGTTTTAATATTTACAAAATTCTTTCAGTTTCTAAACAGGTAAGGTGATCCCCTACATTCCAATATCCCATTTAAATTTGAAAAAACTGGTTTTTGGCAGAGGTGTCTTTATGAGGAATGTGGTAAAGCAAGACTTAAACCGAATTGAGGAGTGACTCATGAAAACTAACAAATTTCACCATGACATAACTATGATTTCACCATGATTTGACCACTATCTACAAGGTGTACAACTTTGTCCCTAAATTGAGGCCCTACTAAGGAATTTAGTGTTGAAAGGGATGATGATTCTGTGAAGAATCCTGCATAATTATTTACTGTTATACTGCAATAATCCGATCACCTCTTTTTCAGACCAATTACAGCTAGATATTGAACCTGTCAGTTTATTGAAGTATATCTATGATTATATATAATTATATATACTTATGACATTGTATAGAAATGTTACCTGTTACTATTTCAAACCATAGTATAGGTCAATAGCTACACCCTGATGGAGATTTTTATATTGATATAAAGGCAAAATGTGTTATTTCTCTCACAGTATAAATGTAATGGCTAAGGCCATTGGACTCGAGTGCTGTGAAATGGCTGTATATATGGTCCAGAAATTGATATACAACAGTGTAAATTGAGGGAATTTATCGGGTCTACACTATAACTGGTAAACAACATAGCATTCTTATCCATTACACAACATTTACCATTCTAATGATATTTTATATGTACATGATTCATTCTAAGCTTAAATATAAATAACTTGAGTTATAAATAATGGCTCTGTTTAGCACCTTTTCACCAAGCGATCCATTGCGTGTACAGGGGATATCAAGGGTCTACATTTTATAAGTGGGGTCTAGCTTTTACCATGAGAGTAGTAGAATACGGTTACTTACAGGCAAAGATGATATAAAGGTACACTTGCATGTTATAGAGATTACTTTAATCTATAATGCATGAAGTTTATGAATAAAACAACGAGATCCCTTGGATCTACATACAAACTACCCCAAAATTAGGATCAAAGTCAATGGCTTCTACAGGGAAGGGTATCATAGAGTTAGAATTTCTTGATGGTGTCATTTATCATACCATAATCTATTAAGGCAAACACTAATGTCATATGTGGGCAGGGCCATGTTTTCTATGGGATTCATCAAGTCTACACAAAACTACTCCATTACATTCAAGCACACACCATATTTAGCTTTCATTAAATATAGGCCCATCACAATAGACTAAAAAAATCTAGACAATGCATGATATTTGGTCATATACGGGTAGAAGATATTATATCTAGGAGAAATGCCTCCACAAAATTGAATGGACATGGCCTGATTTTATTTCAGTTGCAGTCCAGGACAGTGACTATCAGGTGTCAAACTTTCGATGTGAACAACCTGACATAATTATGGTTGAGTATTTGGCTGGTACAAAATATTATATTTAAAGGAATATTTAAGGGTTGCTAACACAGAACTATGATCCATGTGTCGTGTTTTGTGACCAGATTAATGTGCATCAACGAGCTATAGATGCAATTAGGGCTGGGCTTCAAGGATAGTTCAGTAGAGCACTAACTCACCTTACTGAACCGACTGTAGTAATTTAAGATGTAATGCAAACGAAGAGTGACTTTCACTCACCTGTGGCACCAATCACTCCTGCTGCACCAATAGCGCCAGGGGCACCAGTTGCCCCAGCGGCTCCCGCGGCGCCAGTGGCTCCTGCTTCTCCAGATGCGCCTGACACGCCTGTGGCTCCTGTTGCTCCAGTTTCACCCGCGGCGCCAGTGGCTCCTGCTTCTCCAGATGCGCCTGACACGCCTGTGGCTCCTGTTGCTCCAGTTTCACCCGCGGCGCCAGTGGCTCCTGCTTCTCCAGATGCGCCTGACACGCCTGTGGCTCCTGTTGCTCCAGTTTCACCCGCGGCGCCAGTGGCTCCTGCTTCTCCAGATGCGCCTGACACGCCTGTGGCTCCTGTTGCTCCAGTTTCACCCGCGGCGCCAGTGGCTCCTGCTTCTCCAGATGCGCCTGACACGCCTGTGGCTCCTGTTGCTCCAGTTTCACCCGCGGCGCCAGTGGCTCCTGCTTCTCCAGATGCGCCTGACACGCCTGTGGCTCCTGTTGCTCCAGTTTCACCCGCGGCGCCAGTGGCTCCTGCTTCTCCAGATGCGCCTGACACGCCTGTGGCTCCTGTTGCTCCAGTTTCACCCGCGGCGCCAGTGGCTCCTGCTTCTCCAGATGCGCCTGACACGCCTGTGGCTCCTGTTGCTCCAGTTTCACCCGCGGCGCCAGTGGCTCCTGCTTCTCCAGATGCGCCTGACACGCCTGTGGCTCCTGTTGCTCCAGTTTCACCCGCGGCGCCAGTGGCTCCTGCTTCTCCAGATGCGCCTGACACGCCTGTGGCTCCTGTTGCTCCAGTTTCACCCGCGGCGCCAGTGGCTCCTGCTTCTCCAGATGCGCCTGACACGCCTGTGGCTCCTGTTGCTCCAGTTTCACCCGCGGCGCCAGTGGCTCCTGCTTCTCCAGATGCGCCTGACACGCCTGTGGCTCCTGTTGCTCCAGTTTCACCCGCGGCGCCAGTGGCTCCTGCTTCTCCAGATGCGCCTGACACGCCTGTGGCTCCTGTTGCTCCAGTTTCACCCGCGGCGCCAGTGGCTCCTGCTTCTCCAGATGCGCCTGACACGCCTGTGGCTCCTGTTGCTCCAGTTTCACCCGCGGCGCCAGTGGCTCCTGCTTCTCCAGATGCGCCTGACACGCCTGTGGCTCCTGTTGCTCCAGTTTCACCCGCGGCGCCAGTGGCTCCTGCTTCTCCAGATGCGCCTGACACGCCTGTGGCTCCTGTTGCTCCAGTTTCACCCGCGGCGCCAGTGGCTCCTGCTTCTCCAGATGCGCCTGACACGCCTGTGGCTCCTGTTGCTCCAGTTTCACCCGCGGCGCCAGTGGCTCCTGCTTCTCCAGATGCGCCTGACACGCCTGTGGCTCCTGTTGCTCCAGTTTCACCCGCGGCGCCAGTGGCTCCTGCTTCTCCAGATGCGCCTGACACGCCTGTGGCTCCTGTTGCTCCAGTTTCACCCGCGGCGCCAGTGGCTCCTGCTTCTCCAGATGCGCCTGACACGCCTGTGGCTCCTGTTGCTCCAGTTTCACCCGCGGCGCCAGTGGCTCCTGCTTCTCCAGATGCGCCTGACACGCCTGTGGCTCCTGTTGCTCCAGTTTCACCCGCGGCGCCAGTGGCTCCTGCTTCTCCAGATGCGCCTGACACGCCTGTGGCTCCTGTTGCTCCAGTTTCACCCGCGGCGCCAGTGGCTCCTGCTTCTCCAGATGCGCCTGACACGCCTGTGGCTCCTGTTGCTCCAGTTTCACCCGCGGCGCCAGTGGCTCCTGCTTCTCCAGATGCGCCTGACACGCCTGTGGCTCCTGTTGCTCCAGTTTCACCCGCGGCGCCAGTGGCTCCTGCTTCTCCAGATGCGCCTGACACGCCTGTGGCTCCTGTTGCTCCAGTTTCACCCGCGGCGCCAGTGGCTCCTGCTTCTCCAGATGCGCCTGACACGCCTGTGGCTCCTGTTGCTCCAGTTTCACCCGCGGCGCCAGTGGCTCCTGCTTCTCCAGATGCGCCTGACACGCCTGTGGCTCCTGTTGCTCCAGTTTCACCCGCGGCGCCAGTGGCTCCTGCTTCTCCAGATGCGCCTGACACGCCTGTGGCTCCTGTTGCTCCAGTTTCACCCGCGGCGCCAGTGGCTCCTGCTTCTCCAGATGCGCCTGACACGCCTGTGGCTCCTGTTGCTCCAGTTTCACCCGCGGCGCCAGTGGCTCCTGCTTCTCCAGATGCGCCTGACACGCCTGTGGCTCCTGTTGCTCCAGTTTCACCCGCGGCGCCAGTGGCTCCTGCTTCTCCAGATGCGCCTGACACGCCTGTGGCTCCTGTTGCTCCAGTTTCACCCGCGGCGCCAGTGGCTCCTGCTTCTCCAGATGCGCCTGACACGCCTGTGGCTCCTGTTGCTCCAGTTTCACCCGCGGCGCCAGTGGCTCCTGCTTCTCCAGATGCGCCTGACACGCCTGTGGCTCCTGTTGCTCCAGTTTCACCCGCGGCGCCAGTGGCTCCTGCTTCTCCAGATGCGCCTGACACGCCTGTGGCTCCTGTTGCTCCAGTTTCACCCGCGGCGCCAGTGGCTCCTGCTTCTCCAGATGCGCCTGACACGCCTGTGGCTCCTGTTGCTCCAGTTTCACCCGCGGCGCCAGTGGCTCCTGCTTCTCCAGATGCGCCTGACACGCCTGTGGCTCCTGTTGCTCCAGTTTCACCCGCGGCGCCAGTGGCTCCTGCTTCTCCAGATGCGCCTGACACGCCTGTGGCTCCTGTTGCTCCAGTTTCACCCGCGGCGCCAGTGGCTCCTGCTTCTCCAGATGCGCCTGACACGCCTGTGGCTCCTGTTGCTCCAGTTTCACCCGCGGCGCCAGTGGCTCCTGCTTCTCCAGATGCGCCTGACACGCCTGTGGCTCCTGTTGCTCCAGTTTCACCCGCGGCGCCAGTGGCTCCTGCTTCTCCAGATGCGCCTGACACGCCTGTGGCTCCTGTTGCTCCAGTTTCACCCGCGGCGCCAGTGGCTCCTGCTTCTCCAGATGCGCCTGACACGCCTGTGGCTCCTGTTGCTCCAGTTTCACCCGCGGCGCCAGTGGCTCCTGCTTCTCCAGATGCGCCTGACACGCCTGTGGCTCCTGTTGCTCCAGTTTCACCCGCGGCGCCAGTGGCTCCTGCTTCTCCAGATGCGCCTGACACGCCTGTGGCTCCTGTTGCTCCAGTTTCACCCGCGGCGCCAGTGGCTCCTGCTTCTCCAGATGCGCCTGACACGCCTGTGGCTCCTGTTGCTCCAGTTTCACCCGCGGCGCCAGTGGCTCCTGCTTCTCCAGATGCGCCTGACACGCCTGTGGCTCCTGTTGCTCCAGTTTCACCCGCGGCGCCAGTGGCTCCTGCTTCTCCAGATGCGCCTGACACGCCTGTGGCTCCTGTTGCTCCAGTTTCACCCGCGGCGCCAGTGGCTCCTGCTTCTCCAGATGCGCCTGACACGCCTGTGGCTCCTGTTGCTCCAGTTTCACCCGCGGCGCCAGTGGCTCCTGCTTCTCCAGATGCGCCTGACACGCCTGTGGCTCCTGTTGCTCCAGTTTCACCCGCGGCGCCAGTGGCTCCTGCTTCTCCAGATGCGCCTGACACGCCTGTGGCTCCTGTTGCTCCAGTTTCACCCGCGGCGCCAGTGGCTCCTGCTTCTCCAGATGCGCCTGACACGCCTGTGGCTCCTGTTGCTCCAGTTTCACCCGCGGCGCCAGTGGCTCCTGCTTCTCCAGATGCGCCTGACACGCCTGTGGCTCCTGTTGCTCCAGTTTCACCCGCGGCGCCAGTGGCTCCTGCTTCTCCAGATGCGCCTGACACGCCTGTGGCTCCTGTTGCTCCAGTTTCACCCGCGGCGCCAGTGGCTCCTGCTTCTCCAGATGCGCCTGACACGCCTGTGGCTCCTGTTGCTCCAGTTTCACCCGCGGCGCCAGTGGCTCCTGCTTCTCCAGATGCGCCTGACACGCCTGTGGCTCCTGTTGCTCCAGTTTCACCCGCGGCGCCAGTGGCTCCTGCTTCTCCAGATGCGCCTGACACGCCTGTGGCTCCTGTTGCTCCAGTTTCACCCGCGGCGCCAGTGGCTCCTGCTTCTCCAGATGCGCCTGACACGCCTGTGGCTCCTGTTGCTCCAGTTTCACCCGCGGCGCCAGTGGCTCCTGCTTCTCCAGATGCGCCTGACACGCCTGTGGCTCCTGTTGCTCCAGTTTCACCCGCGGCGCCAGTGGCTCCTGCTTCTCCAGATGCGCCTGACACGCCTGTGGCTCCTGTTGCTCCAGTTTCACCCGCGGCGCCAGTGGCTCCTGCTTCTCCAGATGCGCCTGACACGCCTGTGGCTCCTGTTGCTCCAGTTTCACCCGCGGCGCCAGTGGCTCCTGCTTCTCCAGATGCGCCTGACACGCCTGTGGCTCCTGTTGCTCCAGTTTCACCCGCGGCGCCAGTGGCTCCTGCTTCTCCAGATGCGCCTGACACGCCTGTGGCTCCTGTTGCTCCAGTTTCACCCGCGGCGCCAGTGGCTCCTGCTTCTCCAGATGCGCCTGACACGCCTGTGGCTCCTGTTGCTCCAGTTTCACCCGCGGCGCCAGTGGCTCCTGCTTCTCCAGATGCGCCTGACACGCCTGTGGCTCCTGTTGCTCCAGTTTCACCCGCGGCGCCAGTGGCTCCTGCTTCTCCAGATGCGCCTGACACGCCTGTGGCTCCTGTTGCTCCAGTTTCACCCGCGGCGCCAGTGGCTCCTGCTTCTCCAGATGCGCCTGACACGCCTGTGGCTCCTGTTGCTCCAGTTTCACCCGCGGCGCCAGTGGCTCCTGCTTCTCCAGATGCGCCTGACACGCCTGTGGCTCCTGTTGCTCCAGTTTCACCCGCGGCGCCAGTGGCTCCTGCTTCTCCAGATGCGCCTGACACGCCTGTGGCTCCTGTTGCTCCAGTTTCACCCGCGGCGCCAGTGGCTCCTGCTTCTCCAGATGCGCCTGACACGCCTGTGGCTCCTGTTGCTCCAGTTTCACCCGCGGCGCCAGTGGCTCCTGCTTCTCCAGATGCGCCTGACACGCCTGTGGCTCCTGTTGCTCCAGTTTCACCCGCGGCGCCAGTGGCTCCTGCTTCTCCAGATGCGCCTGACACGCCTGTGGCTCCTGTTGCTCCAGTTTCACACCGCGGCGCCAGTGGCTCCTGCTTCTCCAGATGCGCCTGACACGCCTGTGGCTCCTGTTGCTCCAGTTTCACCCGCGGCGCCAGTGGCTCCTGCTTCTCCAGATGCGCCTGACACGCCTGTGGCTCCTGTTGCTCCAGTTTCACCCGCGGCGCCAGTGGCTCCTGCTTCTCCAGATGCGCCTGACACGCCTGTGGCTCCTGTTGCTCCAGTTTCACCCGCGGCGCCAGTGGCTCCTGCTTCTCCAGATGCGCCTGACACGCCTGTGGCTCCTGTTGCTCCAGTTTCACCCGCGGCGCCAGTGGCTCCTGCTTCTCCAGATGCGCCTGACACGCCTGTGGCTCCTGTTGCTCCAGTTTCACCCGCGGCGCCAGTGGCTCCTGCTTCTCCAGATGCGCCTGACACGCCTGTGGCTCCTGTTGCTCCAGTTTCACCCGCGGCGCCAGTGGCTCCTGCTTCTCCAGATGCGCCTGACACGCCTGTGGCTCCTGTTGCTCCAGTTTCACCCGCGGCGCCAGTGGCTCCTGCTTCTCCAGATGCGCCTGACACGCCTGTGGCTCCTGTTGCTCCAGTTTCACCCGCGGCGCCAGTGGCTCCTGCTTCTCCAGATGCGCCTGACACGCCTGTGGCTCCTGTTGCTCCAGTTTCACCCGCGGCGCCAGTGGCTCCTGCTTCTCCAGATGCGCCTGACACGCCTGTGGCTCCTGTTGCTCCAGTTTCACCCGCGGCGCCAGTGGCTCCTGCTTCTCCAGATGCGCCTGACACGCCTGTGGCTCCTGTTGCTCCAGTTTCACCCGCGGCGCCAGTGGCTCCTGCTTCTCCAGATGCGCCTGACACGCCTGTGGCTCCTGTTGCTCCAGTTTCACCCGCGGCGCCAGTGGCTCCTGCTTCTCCAGATGCGCCTGACACGCCTGTGGCTCCTGTTGCTCCAGTTTCACCCGCGGCGCCAGTGGCTCCTGCTTCTCCAGATGCGCCTGACACGCCTGTGGCTCCTGTTGCTCCAGTTTCACCCGCGGCGCCAGTGGCTCCTGCTTCTCCAGATGCGCCTGACACGCCTGTGGCTCCTGTTGCTCCAGTTTCACCCGCGGCGCCAGTGGCTCCTGCTTCTCCAGATGCGCCTGACACGCCTGTGGCTCCTGTTGCTCCAGTTTCACCCGCGGCGCCAGTGGCTCCTGCTTCTCCAGATGCGCCTGACACGCCTGTGGCTCCTGTTGCTCCAGTTTCACCCGCGGCGCCAGTGGCTCCTGCTTCTCCAGATGCGCCTGACACGCCTGTGGCTCCTGTTGCTCCAGTTTCACCCGCGGCGCCAGTGGCTCCTGCTTCTCCAGATGCGCCTGACACGCCTGTGGCTCCTGTTGCTCCAGTTTCACCCGCGGCGCCAGTGGCTCCTGCTTCTCCAGATGCGCCTGACACGCCTGTGGCTCCTGTTGCTCCAGTTTCACCCGCGGCGCCAGTGGCTCCTGCTTCTCCAGATGCGCCTGACACGCCTGTGGCTCCTGTTGCTCCAGTTTCACCCGCGGCGCCAGTGGCTCCTGCTTCTCCAGATGCGCCTGACACGCCTGTGGCTCCTGTTGCTCCAGTTTCACCCGCGGCGCCAGTGGCTCCTGCTTCTCCAGATGCGCCTGACACGCCTGTGGCTCCTGTTGCTCCAGTTTCACCCGCGGCGCCAGTGGCTCCTGCTTCTCCAGATGCGCCTGACACGCCTGTGGCTCCTGTTGCTCCAGTTTCACCCGCGGCGCCAGTGGCTCCTGCTTCTCCAGATGCGCCTGACACGCCTGTGGCTCCTGTTGCTCCAGTTTCACCCGCGGCGCCAGTGGCTCCTGCTTCTCCAGATGCGCCTGACACGCCTGTGGCTCCTGTTGCTCCAGTTTCACCCGCGGCGCCAGTGGCTCCTGCTTCTCCAGATGCGCCTGACACGCCTGTGGCTCCTGTTGCTCCAGTTTCACCCGCGGCGCCAGTGGCTCCTGCTTCTCCAGATGCGCCTGACACGCCTGTGGCTCCTGTTGCTCCAGTTTCACCCGCGGCGCCAGTGGCTCCTGCTTCTCCAGATGCGCCTGACACGCCTGTGGCTCCTGTTGCTCCAGTTTCACCCGCGGCGCCAGTGGCTCCTGCTTCTCCAGATGCGCCTGACACGCCTGTGGCTCCTGTTGCTCCAGTTTCACCCGCGGCGCCAGTGGCTCCTGCTTCTCCAGATGCGCCTGACACGCCTGTGGCTCCTGTTGCTCCAGTTTCACCCGCGGCGCCAGTGGCTCCTGCTTCTCCAGATGCGCCTGACACGCCTGTGGCTCCTGTTGCTCCAGTTTCACCCGCGGCGCCAGTGGCTCCTGCTTCTCCAGATGCGCCTGACACGCCTGTGGCTCCTGTTGCTCCAGTTTCACCCGCGGCGCCAGTGGCTCCTGCTTCTCCAGATGCGCCTGACACGCCTGTGGCTCCTGTTGCTCCAGTTTCACCCGCGGCGCCAGTGGCTCCTGCTTCTCCAGATGCGCCTGACACGCCTGTGGCTCCTGTTGCTCCAGTTTCACCCGCGGCGCCAGTGGCTCCTGCTTCTCCAGATGCGCCTGACACGCCTGTGGCTCCTGTTGCTCCAGTTTCACCCGCGGCGCCAGTGGCTCCTGCTTCTCCAGATGCGCCTGACACGCCTGTGGCTCCTGTTGCTCCAGTTTCACCCGCGGCGCCAGTGGCTCCTGCTTCTCCAGATGCGCCTGACACGCCTGTGGCTCCTGTTGCTCCAGTTTCACCCGCGGCGCCAGTGGCTCCTGCTTCTCCAGATGCGCCTGACACGCCTGTGGCTCCTGTTGCTCCAGTTTCACCCGCGGCGCCAGTGGCTCCTGCTTCTCCAGATGCGCCTGACACGCCTGTGGCTCCTGTTGCTCCAGTTTCACCCGCGGCGCCAGTGGCTCCTGCTTCTCCAGATGCGCCTGACACGCCTGTGGCTCCTGTTGCTCCAGTTTCACCCGCGGCGCCAGTGGCTCCTGCTTCTCCAGATGCGCCTGACACGCCTGTGGCTCCTGTTGCTCCAGTTTCACCCGCGGCGCCAGTGGCTCCTGCTTCTCCAGATGCGCCTGACACGCCTGTGGCTCCTGTTGCTCCAGTTTCACCCGCGGCGCCAGTGGCTCCTGCTTCTCCAGATGCGCCTGACACGCCTGTGGCTCCTGTTGCTCCAGTTTCACCCGCGGCGCCAGTGGCTCCTGCTTCTCCAGATGCGCCTGACACGCCTGTGGCTCCTGTTGCTCCAGTTTCACCCGCGGCGCCAGTGGCTCCTGCTTCTCCAGATGCGCCTGACACGCCTGTGGCTCCTGTTGCTCCAGTTTCACCCGCGGCGCCAGTGGCTCCTGCTTCTCCAGATGCGCCTGACACGCCTGTGGCTCCTGTTGCTCCAGTTTCACCCGCGGCGCCAGTGGCTCCTGCTTCTCCAGATGCGCCTGACACGCCTGTGGCTCCTGTTGCTCCAGTTTCACCCGCGGCGCCAGTGGCTCCTGCTTCTCCAGATGCGCCTGACACGCCTGTGGCTCCTGTTGCTCCAGTTTCACCCGCGGCGCCAGTGGCTCCTGCTTCTCCAGATGCGCCTGACACGCCTGTGGCTCCTGTTGCTCCAGTTTCACCCCGCGGCGCCAGTGGCTCCTGCTTCTCCAGATGCGCCTGACACGCCTGTGGCTCCTGTTGCTCCAGTTTCACCCGCGGCGCCAGTGGCTCCTGCTTCTCCAGATGCGCCTGACACGCCTGTGGCTCCTGTTGCTCCAGTTTCACCCGCGGCGCCAGTGGCTCCTGCTTCTCCAGATGCGCCTGACACGCCTGTGGCTCCTGTTGCTCCAGTTTCACCCGCGGCGCCAGTGGCTCCTGCTTCTCCAGATGCGCCTGACACGCCTGTGGCTCCTGTTGCTCCAGTTTCACCCGCGGCGCCAGTGGCTCCTGCTTCTCCAGATGCGCCTGACACGCCTGTGGCTCCTGTTGCTCCAGTTTCACCCGCGGCGCCAGTGGCTCCTGCTTCTCCAGATGCGCCTGACACGCCTGTGGCTCCTGTTGCTCCAGTTTCACCCGCGGCGCCAGTGGCTCCTGCTTCTCCAGATGCGCCTGACACGCCTGTGGCTCCTGTTGCTCCAGTTTCACCCGCGGCGCCAGTGGCTCCTGCTTCTCCAGATGCGCCTGACACGCCTGTGGCTCCTGTTGCTCCAGTTTCACCCGCGGCGCCAGTGGCTCCTGCTTCTCCAGATGCGCCTGACACGCCTGTGGCTCCTGTTGCTCCAGTTTCACCCGCGGCGCCAGTGGCTCCTGCTTCTCCAGATGCGCCTGACACGCCTGTGGCTCCTGTTGCTCCAGTTTCACCCGCGGCGCCAGTGGCTCCTGCTTCTCCAGATGCGCCTGACACGCCTGTGGCTCCTGTTGCTCCAGTTTCACCCGCGGCGCCAGTGGCTCCTGCTTCTCCAGATGCGCCTGACACGCCTGTGGCTCCTGTTGCTCCAGTTTCACCCGCGGCGCCAGTGGCTCCTGCTTCTCCAGATGCGCCTGACACGCCTGTGGCTCCTGTTGCTCCAGTTTCACCCGCGGCGCCAGTGGCTCCTGCTTCTCCAGATGCGCCTGACACGCCTGTGGCTCCTGTTGCTCCAGTTTCACCCGCGGCGCCAGTGGCTCCTGCTTCTCCAGATGCGCCTGACACGCCTGTGGCTCCTGTTGCTCCAGTTTCACCCGCGGCGCCAGTGGCTCCTGCTTCTCCAGATGCGCCTGACACGCCTGTGGCTCCTGTTGCTCCAGTTTCACCCGCGGCGCCAGTGGCTCCTGCTTCTCCAGATGCGCCTGACACGCCTGTGGCTCCTGTTGCTCCAGTTTCACCCCGCGGCGCCAGTGGCTCCTGCTTCTCCAGATGCGCCTGACACGCCTGTGGCTCCTGTTGCTCCAGTTTCACCCGCGGCGCCAGTGGCTCCTGCTTCTCCAGATGCGCCTGACACGCCTGTGGCTCCTGTTGCTCCAGTTTCACCCGCGGCGCCAGTGGCTCCTGCTTCTCCAGATGCGCCTGACACGCCTGTGGCTCCTGTTGCTCCAGTTTCACCCGCGGCGCCAGTGGCTCCTGCTTCTCCAGATGCGCCTGACACGCCTGTGGCTCCTGTTGCTCCAGTTTCACCCGCGGCGCCAGTGGCTCCTGCTTCTCCAGATGCGCCTGACACGCCTGTGGCTCCTGTTGCTCCAGTTTCACCCGCGGCGCCAGTGGCTCCTGCTTCTCCAGATGCGCCTGACACGCCTGTGGCTCCTGTTGCTCCAGTTTCACCCGCGGCGCCAGTGGCTCCTGCTTCTCCAGATGCGCCTGACACGCCTGTGGCTCCTGTTGCTCCAGTTTCACCCGCGGCGCCAGTGGCTCCTGCTTCTCCAGATGCGCCTGACACGCCTGTGGCTCCTGTTGCTCCAGTTTCACCCCGCGGCGCCAGTGGCTCCTGCTTCTCCAGATGCGCCTGACACGCCTGTGGCTCCTGTTGCTCCAGTTTCACCCGCGGCGCCAGTGGCTCCTGCTTCTCCAGATGCGCCTGACACGCCTGTGGCTCCTGTTGCTCCAGTTTCACCCGCGGCGCCAGTGGCTCCTGCTTCTCCAGATGCGCCTGACACGCCTGTGGCTCCTGTTGCTCCAGTTTCACCCGCGGCGCCAGTGGCTCCTGCTTCTCCAGATGCGCCTGACACGCCTGTGGCTCCTGTTGCTCCAGTTTCACCCGCGGCGCCAGTGGCTCCTGCTTCTCCAGATGCGCCTGACACGCCTGTGGCTCCTGTTGCTCCAGTTTCACCCGCGGCGCCAGTGGCTCCTGCTTCTCCAGATGCGCCTGACACGCCTGTGGCTCCTGTTGCTCCAGTTTCACCCGCGGCGCCAGTGGCTCCTGCTTCTCCAGATGCGCCTGACACGCCTGTGGCTCCTGTTGCTCCAGTTTCACCCGCGGCGCCAGTGGCTCCTGCTTCTCCAGATGCGCCTGACACGCCTGTGGCTCCTGTTGCTCCAGTTTCACCCGCGGCGCCAGTGGCTCCTGCTTCTCCAGATGCGCCTGACACGCCTGTGGCTCCTGTTGCTCCAGTTTCACCCGCGGCGCCAGTGGCTCCTGCTTCTCCAGATGCGCCTGACACGCCTGTGGCTCCTGTTGCTCCAGTTTCACCCGCGGCGCCAGTGGCTCCTGCTTCTCCAGATGCGCCTGACACGCCTGTGGCTCCTGTTGCTCCAGTTTCACCCGCGGCGCCAGTGGCTCCTGCTTCTCCAGATGCGCCTGACACGCCTGTGGCTCCTGTTGCTCCAGTTTCACCCGCGGCGCCAGTGGCTCCTGCTTCTCCAGATGCGCCTGACACGCCTGTGGCTCCTGTTGCTCCAGTTTCACCCGCGGCGCCAGTGGCTCCTGCTTCTCCAGATGCGCCTGACACGCCTGTGGCTCCTGTTGCTCCAGTTTCACCCGCGGCGCCAGTGGCTCCTGCTTCTCCAGATGCGCCTGACACGCCTGTGGCTCCTGTTGCTCCAGTTTCACCCGCGGCGCCAGTGGCTCCTGCTTCTCCAGATGCGCCTGACACGCCTGTGGCTCCTGTTGCTCCAGTTTCACCCGCGGCGCCAGTGGCTCCTGCTTCTCCAGATGCGCCTGACACGCCTGTGGCTCCTGTTGCTCCAGTTTCACCCGCGGCGCCAGTGGCTCCTGCTTCTCCAGATGCGCCTGACACGCCTGTGGCTCCTGTTGCTCCAGTTTCACCCGCGGCGCCAGTGGCTCCTGCTTCTCCAGATGCGCCTGACACGCCTGTGGCTCCTGTTGCTCCAGTTTCACCCGCGGCGCCAGTGGCTCCTGCTTCTCCAGATGCGCCTGACACGCCTGTGGCTCCTGTTGCTCCAGTTTCACCCGCGGCGCCAGTGGCTCCTGCTTCTCCAGATGCGCCTGACACGCCTGTGGCTCCTGTTGCTCCAGTTTCACCCGCGGCGCCAGTGGCTCCTGCTTCTCCAGATGCGCCTGACACGCCTGTGGCTCCTGTTGCTCCAGTTTCACCCGCGGCGCCAGTGGCTCCTGCTTCTCCAGATGCGCCTGACACGCCTGTGGCTCCTGTTGCTCCAGTTTCACCCGCGGCGCCAGTGGCTCCTGCTTCTCCAGATGCGCCTGACACGCCTGTGGCTCCTGTTGCTCCAGTTTCACCCGCGGCGCCAGTGGCTCCTGCTTCTCCAGATGCGCCTGACACGCCTGTGGCTCCTGTTGCTCCAGTTTCACCCGCGGCGCCAGTGGCTCCTGCTTCTCCAGATGCGCCTGACACGCCTGTGGCTCCTGTTGCTCCAGTTTCACCCGCGGCGCCAGTGGCTCCTGCTTCTCCAGATGCGCCTGACACGCCTGTGGCTCCTGTTGCTCCAGTTTCACCCGCGGCGCCAGTGGCTCCTGCTTCTCCAGATGCGCCTGACACGCCTGTGGCTCCTGTTGCTCCAGTTTCACCCGCGGCGCCAGTGGCTCCTGCTTCTCCAGATGCGCCTGACACGCCTGTGGCTCCTGTTGCTCCAGTTTCACCCGCGGCGCCAGTGGCTCCTGCTTCTCCAGATGCGCCTGACACGCCTGTGGCTCCTGTTGCTCCAGTTTCACCCGCGGCGCCAGTGGCTCCTGCTTCTCCAGATGCGCCTGACACGCCTGTGGCTCCTGTTGCTCCAGTTTCACCCGCGGCGCCAGTGGCTCCTGCTTCTCCAGATGCGCCTGACACGCCTGTGGCTCCTGTTGCTCCAGTTTCACCCGCGGCGCCAGTGGCTCCTGCTTCTCCAGATGCGCCTGACACGCCTGTGGCTCCTGTTGCTCCAGTTTCACCCGCGGCGCCAGTGGCTCCTGCTTCTCCAGATGCGCCTGACACGCCTGTGGCTCCTGTTGCTCCAGTTTCACCCGCGGCGCCAGTGGCTCCTGCTTCTCCAGATGCGCCTGACACGCCTGTGGCTCCTGTTGCTCCAGTTTCACCCGCGGCGCCAGTGGCTCCTGCTTCTCCAGATGCGCCTGACACGCCTGTGGCTCCTGTTGCTCCAGTTTCACCCGCGGCGCCAGTGGCTCCTGCTTCTCCAGATGCGCCTGACACGCCTGTGGCTCCTGTTGCTCCAGTTTCACCCGCGGCGCCAGTGGCTCCTGCTTCTCCAGATGCGCCTGACACGCCTGTGGCTCCTGTTGCTCCAGTTTCACCCGCGGCGCCAGTGGCTCCTGCTTCTCCAGATGCGCCTGACACGCCTGTGGCTCCTGTTGCTCCAGTTTCACCCGCGGCGCCAGTGGCTCCTGCTTCTCCAGATGCGCCTGACACGCCTGTGGCTCCTGTTGCTCCAGTTTCACCCGCGGCGCCAGTGGCTCCTGCTTCTCCAGATGCGCCTGACACGCCTGTGGCTCCTGTTGCTCCAGTTTCACCCGCGGCGCCAGTGGCTCCTGCTTCTCCAGATGCGCCTGACACGCCTGTGGCTCCTGTTGCTCCAGTTTCACCCGCGGCGCCAGTGGCTCCTGCTTCTCCAGATGCGCCTGACACGCCTGTGGCTCCTGTTGCTCCAGTTTCACCCGCGGCGCCAGTGGCTCCTGCTTCTCCAGATGCGCCTGACACGCCTGTGGCTCCTGTTGCTCCAGTTTCACCCGCGGCGCCAGTGGCTCCTGCTTCTCCAGATGCGCCTGACACGCCTGTGGCTCCTGTTGCTCCAGTTTCACCCGCGGCGCCAGTGGCTCCTGCTTCTCCAGATGCGCCTGACACGCCTGTGGCTCCTGTTGCTCCAGTTTCACCCGCGGCGCCAGTGGCTCCTGCTTCTCCAGATGCGCCTGACACGCCTGTGGCTCCTGTTGCTCCAGTTTCACCCGCGGCGCCAGTGGCTCCTGCTTCTCCAGATGCGCCTGACACGCCTGTGGCTCCTGTTGCTCCAGTTTCACCCGCGGCGCCAGTGGCTCCTGCTTCTCCAGATGCGCCTGACACGCCTGTGGCTCCTGTTGCTCCAGTTTCACCCGCGGCGCCAGTGGCTCCTGCTTCTCCAGATGCGCCTGACACGCCTGTGGCTCCTGTTGCTCCAGTTTCACCCGCGGCGCCAGTGGCTCCTGCTTCTCCAGATGCGCCTGACACGCCTGTGGCTCCTGTTGCTCCAGTTTCACCCGCGGCGCCAGTGGCTCCTGCTTCTCCAGATGCGCCTGACACGCCTGTGGCTCCTGTTGCTCCAGTTTCACCCGCGGCGCCAGTGGCTCCTGCTTCTCCAGATGCGCCTGACACGCCTGTGGCTCCTGTTGCTCCAGTTTCACCCGCGGCGCCAGTGGCTCCTGCTTCTCCAGATGCGCCTGACACGCCTGTGGCTCCTGTTGCTCCAGTTTCACCCGCGGCGCCAGTGGCTCCTGCTTCTCCAGATGCGCCTGACACGCCTGTGGCTCCTGTTGCTCCAGTTTCACCCGCGGCGCCAGTGGCTCCTGCTTCTCCAGATGCGCCTGACACGCCTGTGGCTCCTGTTGCTCCAGTTTCACCCGCGGCGCCAGTGGCTCCTGCTTCTCCAGATGCGCCTGACACGCCTGTGGCTCCTGTTGCTCCAGTTTCACCCGCGGCGCCAGTGGCTCCTGCTTCTCCAGATGCGCCTGACACGCCTGTGGCTCCTGTTGCTCCAGTTTCACCCGCGGCGCCAGTGGCTCCTGCTTCTCCAGATGCGCCTGACACGCCTGTGGCTCCTGTTGCTCCAGTTTCACCCGCGGCGCCAGTGGCTCCTGCTTCTCCAGATGCGCCTGACACGCCTGTGGCTCCTGTTGCTCCAGTTTCACCCGCGGCGCCAGTGGCTCCTGCTTCTCCAGATGCGCCTGACACGCCTGTGGCTCCTGTTGCTCCAGTTTCACCCGCGGCGCCAGTGGCTCCTGCTTCTCCAGATGCGCCTGACACGCCTGTGGCTCCTGTTGCTCCAGTTTCACCCGCGGCGCCAGTGGCTCCTGCTTCTCCAGATGCGCCTGACACGCCTGTGGCTCCTGTTGCTCCAGTTTCACCCGCGGCGCCAGTGGCTCCTGCTTCTCCAGATGCGCCTGACACGCCTGTGGCTCCTGTTGCTCCAGTTTCACCCGCGGCGCCAGTGGCTCCTGCTTCTCCAGATGCGCCTGACACGCCTGTGGCTCCTGTTGCTCCAGTTTCACCCGCGGCGCCAGTGGCTCCTGCTTCTCCAGATGCGCCTGACACGCCTGTGGCTCCTGTTGCTCCAGTTTCACCCGCGGCGCCAGTGGCTCCTGCTTCTCCAGATGCGCCTGACACGCCTGTGGCTCCTGTTGCTCCAGTTTCACCCGCGGCGCCAGTGGCTCCTGCTTCTCCAGATGCGCCTGACACGCCTGTGGCTCCTGTTGCTCCAGTTTCACCCGCGGCGCCAGTGGCTCCTGCTTCTCCAGATGCGCCTGACACGCCTGTGGCTCCTGTTGCTCCAGTTTCACCCGCGGCGCCAGTGGCTCCTGCTTCTCCAGATGCGCCTGACACGCCTGTGGCTCCTGTTGCTCCAGTTTCACCCGCGGCGCCAGTGGCTCCTGCTTCTCCAGATGCGCCTGACACGCCTGTGGCTCCTGTTGCTCCAGTTTCACCCGCGGCGCCAGTGGCTCCTGCTTCTCCAGATGCGCCTGACACGCCTGTGGCTCCTGTTGCTCCAGTTTCACCCGCGGCGCCAGTGGCTCCTGCTTCTCCAGATGCGCCTGACACGCCTGTGGCTCCTGTTGCTCCAGTTTCACCCGCGGCGCCAGTGGCTCCTGCTTCTCCAGATGCGCCTGACACGCCTGTGGCTCCTGTTGCTCCAGTTTCACCCGCGGCGCCAGTGGCTCCTGCTTCTCCAGATGCGCCTGACACGCCTGTGGCTCCTGTTGCTCCAGTTTCACCCGCGGCGCCAGTGGCTCCTGCTTCTCCAGATGCGCCTGACACGCCTGTGGCTCCTGTTGCTCCAGTTTCACCCGCGGCGCCAGTGGCTCCTGCTTCTCCAGATGCGCCTGACACGCCTGTGGCTCCTGTTGCTCCAGTTTCACCCGCGGCGCCAGTGGCTCCTGCTTCTCCAGATGCGCCTGACACGCCTGTGGCTCCTGTTGCTCCAGTTTCACCCGCGGCGCCAGTGGCTCCTGCTTCTCCAGATGCGCCTGACACGCCTGTGGCTCCTGTTGCTCCAGTTTCACCCGCGGCGCCAGTGGCTCCTGCTTCTCCAGATGCGCCTGACACGCCTGTGGCTCCTGTTGCTCCAGTTTCACCCGCGGCGCCAGTGGCTCCTGCTTCTCCAGATGCGCCTGACACGCCTGTGGCTCCTGTTGCTCCAGTTTCACCCGCGGCGCCAGTGGCTCCTGCTTCTCCAGATGCGCCTGACACGCCTGTGGCTCCTGTTGCTCCAGTTTCACCCGCGGCGCCAGTGGCTCCTGCTTCTCCAGATGCGCCTGACACGCCTGTGGCTCCTGTTGCTCCAGTTTCACCCGCGGCGCCAGTGGCTCCTGCTTCTCCAGATGCGCCTGACACGCCTGTGGCTCCTGTTGCTCCAGTTTCACCCGCGGCGCCAGTGGCTCCTGCTTCTCCAGATGCGCCTGACACGCCTGTGGCTCCTGTTGCTCCAGTTTCACCCGCGGCGCCAGTGGCTCCTGCTTCTCCAGATGCGCCTGACACGCCTGTGGCTCCTGTTGCTCCAGTTTCACCCGCGGCGCCAGTGGCTCCTGCTTCTCCAGATGCGCCTGACACGCCTGTGGCTCCTGTTGCTCCAGTTTCACCCGCGGCGCCAGTGGCTCCTGCTTCTCCAGATGCGCCTGACACGCCTGTGGCTCCTGTTGCTCCAGTTTCACCCGCGGCGCCAGTGGCTCCTGCTTCTCCAGATGCGCCTGACACGCCTGTGGCTCCTGTTGCTCCAGTTTCACCCGCGGCGCCTAAAAATTGCAGAAAACATTGATTTTTTATTCACATTAATTTCTTCGCAACCTTAATACCAAAATCATAGACAAAATAGCAGTCATATACTTGATCACTCTCATGCCAGAATATCTTTCTGACTTTTCAGCAAATCGGGAAAAGAGTGAGCAGGGCCTCTGATTCATGGACTATCCCCACAAAATAATGGACAGCAATCTCCTCAGAATTCATGGGTAAGTTCATTATTCAATTTCAATTTTTCATGTGACAATGATTTTGATGCACATTTAAATGATGATTAACTCATTGAACCGTCCCCCTGGGCTACAGTAGGGTGTGGATGTGCAGCTGCTGGATAACACCATCTGCTGGTGGGGGGCAGGAGGCTGTTCTGTGATTTGTCAATTTCTTTTTCACTTGAGGTGGACTACTAATGAGATGGCAGAGTGTACCTAGGGTGAACATAAAGCTGAACATTGGCCCAGCTTTGACTCAAATGCCTATGATGGCCTGTTTGGTTAGTATCTTTTGGCTGCAGATTCAATGTATTGACTCAGTGCTGCTACATATATGTGTTTGGTCAGAAAAAACATGATAGCCTACATGGTAATTATGTACGATGGCTGGTTAGGTCGATAGGCAGGTGGCATGGTGGGCATGGTGTTGTTTTTGACATTCCCAGTGTATGCCTTCCCTGATATTCCCAGTGTATTCTCTGACTTCCTTCTCCCTTCTCTGAAATTCCCAGTGTATTCCCTGACATCACATCTCCCTTCCCTGACATTCCCAGTGCCCTAGCTGACGTCACCTCTTCCTTTCCTAACATTCCCAGTGTCTTTCCCGACTTCCTTCTCCCTTCCCTCCCCCTTCCCGACCTCTCCAGCATACCTCTGTATGTGTTTTTATGTTATGACGTCACAGAGGGAATTCCCTGTGGTCTCCCTGGAATGAAGACTAGTTTCTGCAGAATTTTACAATTGGGCCAGGTGAGTCCCGCATTGGTACCCCACATGCAGCAAACCAATACGGATTTCCGTATTCAAATGCAGACTTGATATGGAGGATGAACAAAAACGCTTTTGGCAAGTACCAATTCAGAATTCCGTATGTCTTCCGTATGTTTCCCATATTGGTTCTGTATTGGTCCAATGGGGAAAAACTGCCTCCAGAGAGTTATCTATGATACATCAAAATGACCATATGATATGCCCCTTTCATATTTTTTTAATTAGAATGGCCGTTGCTAGGGTTGGAATGTGAATGGAACAAAAGCGTGTTTTTTTTAAAGTTATTTTTCTTTAACCCTAAGGGGCCCAGTGGCGTGAAAATGGCGTAAAATGGTGTATTTTGCACATATCTAAAGTCCTACATGGTTCTATCACATAAATATTAAGTGTAGAGAATGGTGAGACATACCAATGTCTCCGGAGTGACCTCAGCTTTTCATATATGGGCGTACATTTGTTATCCAAAATACATTACCAGTTTTAGAGGAATTAAAGTAGGAAAATCATAATAAATATCTCCAATTTCAAGTTTTCCCACTGGCTGTGGCTGGGTATTCTCCTCACATCATAATACTATTAGTTGTCATCTTAGTTGTTATCATACATTTTTTCATGCAATTTGGAAAATGCACATCAAATTATGTAACTGATGTCAATAGGTTATATATATATCATTCCCATTTTGGGTATGTGATATAAGAATTCCCTTGTTGCCATGACAATGGAATAGAGGGTTCCTCCATGGCCTAAAGTACAGCCAATCTAAGGCAAAATTTGATAAATCTAACAAATGGAACGTTTCTGGTTGCTATGGTTACTGAAATTATCATTTTTTTCATACAGGGTGTCAAGCATGAGAAAGGTTACTGCAACAGCTTTCAGGAAATGTAATATAAACCCTATGTCCGGACAAGAAATTCCACTGTTATAGATTAACATAGGGTATACTTATTATGCTGCAGATATCTGACTTTGGTCAAATAATTCTGGGCCCCTAAAGGTTAAACATCTCTATGGGTTGGAATATCCGTAGAATATGTAGTAGTTATAGGACGTGTACCAATCTGTACGCAAAATACAGTGAAGGAGCCTTATAGGATCCTTCACTAAATACCCCTACAGAATGGTACTAGTCCTATAACTACTTTATGCCACTAGCTGTTTACAGTATACAAGAGGTGTGAAATGCTTTGTTCTTCGTGCCCGCTGTGGTATAAACAATTTTAAAAATCTGAATGTAATCTAGATATGATTCCCTAGGGAACTGTGTCTCAATTTATGGATATTCCAATTATTAAGCTCTATAGAGCTGTTCAAACTCTTCCTTTACCAATTACGCATTAGTGCGTAATAGGGGCCGATTTTTGGCTGATTTTGAGCATTCTGTAGTTTTCTCAATAATTGATTCTCACTATTTACTATATTGTCTCTGGGGAACCCAAAACCATACGTTTCTGCCTTGAATCCCCTTTACTTGGCAGCCTTCCCAACTTGGGAGAAAATTAGTACGATTTTACCCTTGTTTGATGATTTCTTAAGGCAAAAATCATAGTAAATGTCATTTAATATGAATTTTTTCAGTGAAAATTTACTTTGGGCAGTTTTTCATGCTAGTGTAGGGGTTTACTACTATAATCATTTCCATCCAGGTGACCGAGGAGGGTTAGTTCGGGTTGGTCCCGCCTGGCGTTAGTGTGGGCGGTATCCTGGAGGGGGCGACTGTCCTCTCTCGGGTACTGCGCACCACGTTTCAGGCGGGAGCCAGCCCACCACATGACCATGTAGGTTTCACGACCAAAGGGGGTATATAAGCCTCCCCTCTTTGTATAGTCGCCAGTCAGTGTAGGCCCGGCTGACTCCCAGCATTACCCTACCCAATCGCACGATTGAAGCCAGCAGTATTGCTTCATCTCCTCCTTCGGGTTGAGACTCAGACTCATCGTACAGGGATACATTGAATAAACTTCATTCTACTTCGCACTTGGAAACTGACGTTCTTGTTCTCCTTTCTGAGATCCCGAACCACTACACTGGTGCCGTGACCAGGATCAGTTTCTTGGCAGCAGCCAGGGAACCTGGCCGTAGTAGACGGAGATGGGGACATAAGTGTCCTGAAGCGGAACAACCTAGTTGTTCCGACGAGTTTCGAAGGTTTCATACAGGAGACCGGAGAGACTTTGAATCCAGGTGGTACCCTGGAGGAGGGAGAGCTGGAGTCCACCCAGGTGGACCAGTTGGATCCGGAGGAAGCAAGAGGGATCACCCCAAACTTTATTGCTACTCGGGGTCAGATCATGTTGAACACTGGTCGCTCTTTGTTCAACACTACCGATTCAGTGGGAACCAGGAGGGTTCTTTTCTGGATCCGACGGTACAAGAGATACCACCGAATCCCCTTTAGATCGAACCCGGAGGAGGTCCCCCCATCGTGACCCGGCCTGATCTCGATCAGGATGATACTTTGGACCGAGATAACCTCTATAGGAACAAAGAAGAGATGAACAAGCAGTACGACGCTCTGCATGCCGAATTGATTTCGTTGATCTCTGAAAGAGACCGTTATATTCTGGAGAATAGACAAGTCCATCAGGATATGGAAAGGAGAATGGATCAGTTGACCCGTGATGACCAGCTGATCCAAGCTCAGATGGAAAAGAACCAGGAGGTTCTGAGGGAGGAAAAGAAAAGGTTGTCCGAATTGGGCCAAGCCAATCGGAAATCCTATGCCTGTCAACAACAATACCAGGCTGACCTAGAGAGATACTCTAGGGAATGGCATACCGCCAAGGAAGCTCACAACCAACAGGTCGAGGACAATGAGGTAGTAAGGACTGCCATCATAGAGGAGAATGAGGAGCTGTGTTGTCGGAAACTTGAGACCATAAAGGCAGTATCAATACTGGAGGCTAGACGGTTGGAAACCTATCTAGGCGACCAGACGGTACTGAACCCAGAGGTGACCCTCACCGCTGGGGAAGGAGTGGAGAATTCCCCACCTCCCGGGGCTCTGAAACCCGCCACTTCCTACCCCTCTGGGGGACAGGTGAAGAAAGATGTATACCATGCATCCACTAAACCTGCCCCACTGGGTCCTTCTGTAACCATAGACCCCACGGTGTTCTCCCCTACAACAATGTCTGAGGTTCCGAGTTATGACACCTTGAACCCCTTCGCTGGGGATAGTCCATCTCAGTATGGAGCTGTTCCACCACCTTCGGGTACAAACGAAAACACTACTACCCATGCGGACTAGCAGGGTGGCTGGTATGGTTATGATAATTGGGGCGACCTGATCTTTCATCATAATAAAGGGGAGAAGGGGGTGCCACGAGGACCTTCGGGTAGTACTACACGGAGTCACGCTGCCTACCCGAAGCCCTGTGGTAAAAATTCTGGTGGGAAACCTTCAGCAGGGTGTTCCGGGGATGTGAGGACACAATACTCACATACTGGAGGTCCTGGTTGGCCCGAACCCAACCAGGGGGCGCGGCCTGTGCCCCAGGACGAGGACTGGGTTACGTCGGGACATTACCCCACCTACCCGGACCAGCCGTCCCGTTCCCGACCTACCAGGTCTCCTGAGTATGGCCCAACCTCACCAGTGAGGCCATTGACTCGAAGAACGCACCGCCAGGATCACCAAATCCTACAAGGGAAAGGGTCCCTGGAAGGATGAATACCAGGTATTTGTAGACGACTGCAAATACAATGGGTGGTCCAAAGAAGACTCATTAGGAGCCTTTGTGATCTGGCTGAATGATGGGCCCGGTAAATCTGCCGTCTCCCAGTAGAGTCCCCGAAGATATATGGTCTAGAGCTACAACGGATTTTGTATCAAGCAAGACCAGAATGGGCCAGGGATGCTGATTACTACATTGAGACCTTGTTTGTTAGGTTTATTAGTGGGTTAAGTGACCCTGACCATCAGGAACTCACCAGGAAAGCTTGGAAAAGTGATTCCTCGTTGGCTGATCTATTTTTGGCAATAGATAGTTTTGAAAAGAAGAAGATTCTTCTTGCCGGGTTGGTCCCTAGCCAATCTCGAATGTCAGCCGTAGTTGACTATAGCAGTAGTGGAGGATCTTCGGATGGGGATTCCGAAGGGGACGAGACCATCGGTGCTGTAGCATTTGGCGGGAAGCGTCGGGACAAGAAGACCGGTGATAACAAAAGGCGGAAACCTTTTGACAAAACATCCTCTAGCAAAAAGCCAGAGAAACCCCAGGGGGAAAGTTCAAAAACCCCGTCCAAACCCCCATCCAATCCGCCGGAATCTAATATTCCGAAGAAGTCGGAATCAGACCAGTCCCTGGGATTGGTGGAAGCCATGATGCAAGGCATGACGGCTCTGTTTGATAAACGACAAGAACGAAGAGTGAAGCCAGAACTGAGTACTGTAACATGTTACAGGTGTCAGGAGAAGGGGCATTATGCTTCCTCATGCACAGCTGATAAGCCAGTTATGCGATTCTCCGGAAAGAGTTTGGAAAATTAGAAGGGATCCCTGAGGAAGGCGACTCAGAGATCCTGAAGGAAATATGCCATAGTACTCCTGACGGGACTGGAGTAAAATCACACTGAGTAGTGACGCCCGGACAAAGGGGGGACAAGCAGGCGCAGCTTGAGAACCTTGGGGCCGGGGCCATCAGCATACCAATCATACATTCGGGAAGTGAGTCGGGGAAACCCGGTGCTGATGCGGAGGAGTATAGTGCAATGGCGTGTGGAACCAGGCTCCCCTCGGATCATCCTTGCCTGGAATACATAAGAGGGCGTTGATTAGATCTGGGTACTGAGAGTGACTTATAGAAGTTCACTGGTAACCCTTCATTGAATGGAGGAAAAAGGTGGTACCTGGCCGCTTCTGTTAAGGGTAGAGTGGGGGAATTTCTGATAGATACCGGGGCTAGCCACTCCATTATCTCCTGGAAGTTCTACACTCTTTTGCTGGGCACAAATGATGACCTCAGAATGAGGGTAAATGCGTGTACAGCCGACGGTAGCAGATTGCGGACGTTTGGTCGTACTTTCCTATGTATCTCAGTGATGGGGAAGGAGTTTGTATTCTCCCCAACCATTGCTGAGATTGATGATGATGGTATCATAGGGATGGACTTTGCTGACCTGTTTGGAATGATGTTGAACCCGAAGACAGGTGAATTTTCCATACAAAGCCCCTATGATATCAAGGCACAATGTGTGCTGAGAGTTATCAGTAATGTAGCAAGGGTAGCTCAGACGGTGAAAATTCCACCAGGAACAACATGCGATGTGTTGATCAGCGCTTCCTCTGAACTCAAAGGAAGAGCCGGGGTCATGGAACCCGACGTAGCTTATCTTCAGTCCTTCGGATTGGAGTCGGCTGATACGTTGGTGGGAAATGCCCACTGGACCCTCGTCCCCATATCCAATCCTGGTGTTCTTATGGTAAATCTCCAGAAAGGCGCTAAAGTAGGCAAGGTTTTACTCGCAGAGGCTGTCACCAGCAGCATTTTAGGGTTGCCTTCTGAAGATCAGTTGGATACGGACTTTATCGAGGAAGAATTAGAGAAATTAATTCAGGATGCTTCGGAATTGAAGCCGGAGGAACAGAAGGACCTTCGGGCCGAAGGGCCTTCGCTTTCCTGAGAGAACCATTAGGACGCACTGATAAGGTCCTACATGGAATTGATGTGGGGGACAATTCCCCCTTTAAGATTCCTTACCGTCGGCTGCCCCTAAAGAAGAAAGAGGTAGCTGAAACGGAGATCAATAAGATGATTAAAGATCATGTTATTGTACCCAGTTCTAGCCCCTGGAGTAGTCCAGTCTGTATGGTCACAAAGAAAGATGGGACCATACGGTTCTGTATCGACTACAGGAAGCTGAATGGGATGACTAAGAAGAATTCATATCCTCTCCCGAGGATAGATGAGACCATTGACTCATTAGGAGGGAATGAATGGTTCTGTACCGTAGACTTGCAGTCTGGGTATTGGCAGGTGGGAATGAAACCCGCTGATATGGAGAAAACAGCTTTCTCCAGCCATGTCGGATTGTTCCAGTACAATGTCATGCCCTTCGGGTTGTGCAATGCGCCAGCCACGTTTGAAGCCATGATGGAGACATTACTGAGCGATCTACTGTGGAAAAAATGTCTAGTCTACTTAGATGACGTCATTATCTTTGGAAAAACTTTCCAGGGTTGTTTGGACAACCTGGAGGAAGTCGTACAGAGAATAATGAGTAATGGGTTAAAATTGAAACCCAAGAAATGCCAGCTGTTCAAGAGGGATATTAATTATCTGGGCAGAATCATTTCGACTCAGGGGGTGAAGGCAGACCCTGAGAAGATCAGAAGTGTTACTGAATGGGAGAGACCCAGATGTCCAAAGGATGTTCATTCATTCCTTGGATTCTGCTTGTATTATCGAGACTTCTTACCTGGTTATGCTCAGGTAAGTTACCCCATCCAGTCTCTGTCCCACTGGACACCTGGAAGACGGAAGGAAGTGTTTCCATGGTGGAAAGAACAAGACGAGTCCTTTGAATCCATCAAAAGGCTCTTTGTTGAGACACCAGTTTTGAAGTATCCGACGCCTGCCGGACACTTCATTCTGGATACTGATGCCAGCAATGAAAGCATTGGGGCTGCACTGAGTCAAGTCCAAGACGGAAAGGAGGTTCCCATTGCGTTTGCTAGTAACACCATGAACAAGTCACAGAGGAACTATTGTACCACCAAGAGGGAACTCTTGGCTGTGATTGTTTACACAAAGAAATATAAACATTTCTTATGGGGCTCAGATTTTACGCTGAGAACAGACCATTCCTCCCTGAGGTGGTTACTTAACTTTAAGGATGCTGAAGGTATGATACGCCGGTGGTTAGCACACTTATCAGAGTTCGGGTTGGAACATAAGCAAATCCAACACCGACCCGGTGTAAAGCATGTAAATGCAGATGCACTGTCTCGCAGACCCATCAGGAGTTGCGGAAATGAAAAATGTGATGATTGTGGAGCTCATGGGGCGGTCTTAGCTGGAGTCCGGTTGCCACTGGAATCTGGGGCAACTGGAATCCTTCAGTGGTCCATGGAGACCATCCAAAGGTTCCAGGAAAAGGACCCAAACGTGGGGAGGTTGCTCGAGTTGATTCCAAAAGGGATCAAACCCGTTCGACTTTGGAAAACTGAGAGACGAGGAGATTTTTAGCTCAATGGGCAGAGCTAGAAGTATCCGAAGGTGTTCTATATAGATGGAAGATCAACCCTTCGGGTAGAAGGATCCAACAGGTGGTGATCCCCTCCGGGATGAGGAGGGATCTCATGTACTACTGTCATGGTCACATGACTAGTGGTCACTTCGGGAAGAAGCGTTCACTGGAACGTCTGTCCCTAAGGTACTAGTGGCCAGGGATGAGTACAGATTTGTTGCGTTGGATCGCCACATGTCCTGATTGCTGCAAAAATAACCCCGGACCCGGGATGGGTAAAATGCCCTTGTCCCAGAAATTGTTCAGGGTTAGATTTGCCAGAGTAGCAATTGATATCATCAGTGGGTTTAAGACCACCCCTGATGGTAACACGTGTATGATGGTAGTTACTGACTACTATACTAAGTACACTAGGGTGTTTCCCCTACCCAATCATAAAGCCACGACTTGTGCGAATGCTTTTGTGAAGGGTTGGGTGCTACACCTGGGAGTGCCTCTGATGATGCATAGTGACCAAGGCAGGGAATTTGAGTCAGACTTGTGGCAGGAGATGTGCAATCGATTGGCCATCTGCAAGACCCGAACCAATCCCTACCGACCCCAGAGTGACGGGATGGTGGAGAGGTTTAACAGAACGCTGATTCAGGTTCTGAAACCATTGGTCAACGAAAGTATGACTGATTGGGATGGACAATGTGAGTATGTATGCCATGCATACAACAGCACTGTTCACAAAAGTACCAATTGTACCCCAAATCTGTTAGTATTCAGGGAAGACATGATCATGCCCGCTGATCTTGTTTTTGGTGTGGTCGGGTTGAATCCCGACGCACCTTGTCACGTGATGTTTGTGGAATCACTAAGAGACCAGTTTAAGTTCGCATATGAGCTTGTCAGAACAGAACTGAAAAAGAATGCGAAGTGGCAGAAAACTGGTTATGACCAAGGTCTGAAAGTCCGTCGGTTTAAGGTAGGGGATCAGGTAGTGAGACTACACAAACCTCTATCCAATTTAAAATTAGCAAGCAACTGGGATGGTCCATTTGTAGTGACCAGAGTTGTGAGTGACTGCACTGTCATATAAATCCAACGTGGCAAGACTCCGCCCCTGGAAAGGGAGGGATCTCACCACAGAATCGTATGGGTTAGGGGTAGATGAGCTACTCCAGAAGGTAGAAGGCAGGAAAATGGATCAGGTGACCCTAAAACGAGGCCCGGGACGTCCCAGGAAGCTCGGGGTCAGTGATCAAAAGGTGCAGAAGAAGAAAGTCTCGCTGGCTGTAAGCAAACCTAGGCGGAAGAGAAAGGGCAAGGCTAACCCCACCTCTGAGAAGGCGCCTTCAGGAGCTAGGTCTAAAAGAATACCCACGGGAGGTATCCGACGCAGTCCTCGTCTGATAGAGAGGGCTGCGGTAACCTAAGCTGGTACACAACAAGTGTGTTGTCCTGTACAGTGTTAGGGTAAAAGAGGAATGAGATCCCGGAGGGGAGATTATAAATGATTTCTCTTTTTCCCGGAATTGTTTTGTGTTGTCATCAGTTATACGTTGGAATAGGTACGGAAAATCGGGTGAGAAGTGTGTAAACCCCCCAGCAGGCTACAAGTGGGTGGTGAGCGGATAATCCGGTGGGTCACTATCTGACCTAGTTAGGGCAGTCTCGCGGAGGGCTCAAGACGCACGTGGATGCCTGTGACCTCTGGGCAAAGGGGTCGTTTTGGTTCATTGGATTTCGAATCTTCGCCAACATGGCTGATCAACTACATGATGACAGTGCCGGTGCCGCCAGCCCTGTCACCCCCTCCAAGGAGCAACTCCTGGAGGAAGAAGACATGGATTCTATCATGTCCGTACCAATACTCACCGAGGAAGAGAAGGAGCGGATCCATGAGGAGGATCGAAAGTTGGCGATAAAACTCGCCAACGACGAGGCCCAACATGTTAAAGATGTCTCGGCTGTGATCGGTAACCAGAAGGTCGATCCGAATCAACCCCGCACTGATGACAAGCCACCGAAGCTAATCAAATGGGGTAAGAGCTGCTACGACGGTAGGGAGATGAATCTCCATGCTGACGTATTAGCTGCAACAGAAATAGGTCTATCCCGACCTTTTCCTACAGACATAGTTGCTATTGCCGAAGTGTCAAGGTGTAGCATCATCCAAAAAGAATGTTGATTCGCCATTGGCATCATGGGGAGTGGCTAGCGTGAACCCTGCATATCAAACTGCATCGCTCCTTGATATTTATCATTTGGGAACAGGTAAACTGGTAACTGGACTTATATGCCACAACTACTTGTGAGGCCAAACTAGGGCGGGGCTTCATTGATAGTTAACTAGGGCGTTGACACTTGTTAATGGGCCTGTACTAACTTGTGATGTTATTGAAACGAACAGAGACTTCCACTCACCAGTGGCACCAAAGACTCCTGCTGCACCGATAGCGCCTGGGGCCCCAGTTGCTCCTACAGCTCCTGCGGCACCTGTGGCTCCTGCTTCGCCTGATGTTCCAGCCCCACCTGTGGCTCCCGTTGCTCCAGTTTCACCAGTATTACCTGCAAATTAGCGCAAATATTGATGTAAATAGTGCAATTATTGATATCAAATGATTTTCATAATTTTTCATAGAGAACCAGATATGAATATTAATATCATTCACATCCTTTAAATATGAATCACAATATTTTCATGTCTTCTCTTAACCCCTACTCTACCATAAAGGCATTTATGCAGTTTTACCCTCAAGGATCAATCACACATTTATGCGGGTTACTTGCAAACTTTAGCCTATTTTTTAGCCTCTGTGGTTTGCCTAAGAATTGGTGAAATCCCATGAATTCTTGTGATGGTCATTTATGGTATATTTTCTCATGTGCATATCTAAACCCATTTGTGCCTGAATTCATTTTGGGAGATTTGTTTGGCATCTCAACCTAGATGTTATTTAACAGTTTAGACCCCAAAACGGCCGCAAACGGCCGTGCCTCATTTATTCAGTATTGATCACTTGTATATCAGTAGAAATTAAATCAAATTCAGGCCATAAATGATACTCGGATAAGGTTTAAAGGTAAGGGGAATAGCAATAGTGTACCCCCAAAAAAACGCATTTGATTGAGGCACACACTTATGTATCTTACTGGAAAATATGCAAGAAAATATATAAGCCTAGCATCCATAAATGATGATTCTACTTGGGTATTTCACCATCATTGATACACATTACATATGATTTTAATGGGTAGCCCATGTAGCTTTAGCAAAGGATGATTTGATTCAAATATACTACCGTAAATTCTCGCGTATAAGCCTAACTCGCGTATAAGCCGCACCCCTAACTTTGACAAATTATATAAGCCACAGAGGGGGTCTGAATATTGCGATTTTGGTACTGTAGTATACTAATAAAAACTCTCGTATAAGCCGCACCCTATATAGGCATGTTTAGTATCAAAAGAAAGCTGAGTCTGACTCGCGTACAAGCCGCGGCTTCTACGCGAGAATTTACGGTAACCGAAATTATAGTAGTTCTCATATGATTTGACCCTTAAAATAGTATGCACTAATCTCCGCAGAAAGAGGACATTTCAGTCCAACCAGGCCCTCGGCCTATATATCAAATTGACAAGTACTACACATCTTCTAAGACCTGCCATGAATTCAAAAAATGTTATTGCCTGGGGTCTAAAGAATTAACTCATTTTTGATGCAATTTTGAGCAATATTTAAAGCCGAAATCCTGAAGAATGTCAAATAACTTTGTTTTTCTGGGGAAAAATGGTTTTGTCTAGTTTTTCATGCTAGAAAAGATGGTACCAAAAATGTTAGTCTATTTTGATGCATTATGGCCTAAATGTTAGTTGCCATGGTAACATATATACACACAAATAAGTTTAACAGAAAAGAACAGATTTTCTAAGACACCTTTCTACATTAAAGCTGGTAATTTCCCAGAAGGGCAAAAATATGTAGCTTATTTCTACTTAAAATGTAGATTCCCTTTCATATTATCTGACCAGTTTTAACCAAACGGGTCAGAAGTCAGACATTAAGAATATTATGATATTTTTATTGCCATATTCGTTTACAGCTCATCAAGAGCTTTCATATGGTATGTGACATGAAATATATTGGCCAGTTTTGACCCTTTGGCGATATTTTTGATATCTTTTTACAATTATGAATCCTATGGCCATCATTTTGGGAATAATGGGAGTCGAAATCTGGTTTGCAACTTGTTATTCCAAAAGATAACTGTACATATGTCAAAAGCTCATTTTAGATTTTTTCCATCCTATACTACTTGATAACTTTTTCCAATTTAAACATCTGGATGCTGAATCATTTAGGCTTTATCTCCCTAATTGACAGGCAGGGAGATTTGGTATATCTTACTTTCTGATTATTCAATACAGTTCATTTTGTCATAGATGTACTTCTAGTTTTAATATTTACAAAATTCTTTCAGTTTCTAAAAAGGTAAGGTGATCCCCTACATTCCAATATCCCATTTAAATTTGAAAAAACTGGTTTTTGGCAGAGGTGTCTTTATGAGGAATGTGGTAAAGCAAGACTTAAACCGAATTGAGGAGTGACTCATGAAAACTAACAAATTTCACCATGACATAACTATGATATCACCATGATTTGACCGCTATCTACAAGGTGTACAACTTTGTCCCTAAATTGAGGCCCTACTAAGGAATTTAGTGTTGAAAGGGATGATGATTCTGTGAAGAATCCTGCATAATTATTTACTGTTATACTGCAATAATCCGATCACCCCTTTTTCAGACCAATTACAGCTAGATATTGAACATGTCAGTTTATTGAAGTATATCTATGATTATATATAATTATATATACTTATGACATTGTATAGAAATGTTACCTGTTACTATTTCAAACCATAGTATAGGTCAATAGCTACACCCTGATGGAGATTTTTATATTGATATAAAGGCAAAATGTGTTATTTCTCTCACAGTATTAATGTAATGGCTAAGGCCATTGGACTCGAGTGCTGTGAAATGGCTGTATATATGGTCCAGAAATTGATATACAACAGTGTAAATTGAGGGAATTTATCGGGTCTACACTATAACTGGTAAACAACATAGCATTCTTATCCATTACACAACATTTACCATTCTAATGATATTTTATATGTATATGATTCATTCTAAGCTTGAATATAAATAACTTGAGTTATAAATAATGGCTCTGTTTAGCACCTTTTCACCAAGCAATCCATTGCGTGTACAGGGGATATCAAGGGTCTACATTTTATAAGTGGGGTCTAGCTTTTACCATGAGAGTAGTAGAATACGGTTACTTACAGGCAAAGATGATATAAAGGTACACTTGCATGTTATAGAGATTACTTTAATCTATAATGCATGAAGTTTATGAATGAAACAACGAGATCCCTTGGATCTACATACAAACTACCCCAAAGTTAGGATCCAAAGTCAATGGCTTCTACAGGGAAGGGTATCATAGACTTAGAATTTCTTGATGGTGTCATTTATCATACCATAATCTATTAAGCCAAACACTAATGTCATATGTGGGCAGGGCCATGTTTTCTATGGGATTCATCAAGTCTACACAAAACTACTCCATTACATTCAAGCACACACCATATTTAGCTTTCATTAAATATAGGCCCATCACAATAGACTATAAAAATCTAGACAATGCATGATATTTGGTCATATACGGGTAGAAGATATTATATCTAGGAGATATAAATTGAATGGACATCAGTTCTCAAACTTTCGATGTGAACAACCTCACATAATAATGGTTGAGTATTTGGCTGGTACAAAATATTATATTTAAAGGAATATTTAAGGGTTGCTAACACGGAACTATGATCCATGTGTCGTGTTTTGTGACTAGATTAATGTGCATCAACGAGCTATAGATGCACTTAGGGCTGGGCTTCAGGGATAGTTCACTAGGGCACTAACTCATGATGTAATGCAAACAAAGAGTGACTTTCACTCACCTGTGGCACCAATCACTCCTGCTGCACCAATAGCGCCAGGGGCACCAGTTGCCCCGGCGGCTCCCGCGGCGCCAGTGGCTCCTGCTTCTCCAGATGCGCCTGACACGCCTGTGGCTCCTGTTGCTCCAGTTTCACCCGCGGCGCCAGTGGCTCCTGCTTCTCCAGATGCGCCTGACACGCCTGTGGCTCCTGTTGCTCCAGTTTCACCCGCGGCGCCAGTGGCTCCTGCTTCTCCAGATGCGCCTGACACGCCTGTGGCTCCTGTTGCTCCAGTTTCACCCGCGGCGCCAGTGGCTCCTGCTTCTCCAGATGCGCCTGACACGCCTGTGGCTCCTGTTGCTCCAGTTTCACCCGCGGCGCCAGTGGCTCCTGCTTCTCCAGATGCGCCTGACACGCCTGTGGCTCCTGTTGCTCCAGTTTCACCCGCGGCGCCAGTGGCTCCTGCTTCTCCAGATGCGCCTGACACGCCTGTGGCTCCTGTTGCTCCAGTTTCACCCGCGGCGCCAGTGGCTCCTGCTTCTCCAGATGCGCCTGACACGCCTGTGGCTCCTGTTGCTCCAGTTTCACCCGCGGCGCCAGTGGCTCCTGCTTCTCCAGATGCGCCTGACACGCCTGTGGCTCCTGTTGCTCCAGTTTCACCCGCGGCGCCAGTGGCTCCTGCTTCTCCAGATGCGCCTGACACGCCTGTGGCTCCTGTTGCTCCAGTTTCACCCGCGGCGCCAGTGGCTCCTGCTTCTCCAGATGCGCCTGACACGCCTGTGGCTCCTGTTGCTCCAGTTTCACCCGCGGCGCCAGTGGCTCCTGCTTCTCCAGATGCGCCTGACACGCCTGTGGCTCCTGTTGCTCCAGTTTCACCCGCGGCGCCAGTGGCTCCTGCTTCTCCAGATGCGCCTGACACGCCTGTGGCTCCTGTTGCTCCAGTTTCACCCGCGGCGCCAGTGGCTCCTGCTTCTCCAGATGCGCCTGACACGCCTGTGGCTCCTGTTGCTCCAGTTTCACCCGCGGCGCCAGTGGCTCCTGCTTCTCCAGATGCGCCTGACACGCCTGTGGCTCCTGTTGCTCCAGTTTCACCCGCGGCGCCAGTGGCTCCTGCTTCTCCAGATGCGCCTGACACGCCTGTGGCTCCTGTTGCTCCAGTTTCACCCGCGGCGCCAGTGGCTCCTGCTTCTCCAGATGCGCCTGACACGCCTGTGGCTCCTGTTGCTCCAGTTTCACCCGCGGCGCCAGTGGCTCCTGCTTCTCCAGATGCGCCTGACACGCCTGTGGCTCCTGTTGCTCCAGTTTCACCCGCGGCGCCAGTGGCTCCTGCTTCTCCAGATGCGCCTGACACGCCTGTGGCTCCTGTTGCTCCAGTTTCACCCGCGGCGCCAGTGGCTCCTGCTTCTCCAGATGCGCCTGACACGCCTGTGGCTCCTGTTGCTCCAGTTTCACCCGCGGCGCCAGTGGCTCCTGCTTCTCCAGATGCGCCTGACACGCCTGTGGCTCCTGTTGCTCCAGTTTCACCCGCGGCGCCAGTGGCTCCTGCTTCTCCAGATGCGCCTGACACGCCTGTGGCTCCTGTTGCTCCAGTTTCACCCGCGGCGCCAGTGGCTCCTGCTTCTCCAGATGCGCCTGACACGCCTGTGGCTCCTGTTGCTCCAGTTTCACCCGCGGCGCCAGTGGCTCCTGCTTCTCCAGATGCGCCTGACACGCCTGTGGCTCCTGTTGCTCCAGTTTCACCCGCGGCGCCAGTGGCTCCTGCTTCTCCAGATGCGCCTGACACGCCTGTGGCTCCTGTTGCTCCAGTTTCACCCGCGGCGCCAGTGGCTCCTGCTTCTCCAGATGCGCCTGACACGCCTGTGGCTCCTGTTGCTCCAGTTTCACCCGCGGCGCCAGTGGCTCCTGCTTCTCCAGATGCGCCTGACACGCCTGTGGCTCCTGTTGCTCCAGTTTCACCCGCGGCGCCAGTGGCTCCTGCTTCTCCAGATGCGCCTGACACGCCTGTGGCTCCTGTTGCTCCAGTTTCACCCGCGGCGCCAGTGGCTCCTGCTTCTCCAGATGCGCCTGACACGCCTGTGGCTCCTGTTGCTCCAGTTTCACCCGCGGCGCCAGTGGCTCCTGCTTCTCCAGATGCGCCTGACACGCCTGTGGCTCCTGTTGCTCCAGTTTCACCCGCGGCGCCAGTGGCTCCTGCTTCTCCAGATGCGCCTGACACGCCTGTGGCTCCTGTTGCTCCAGTTTCACCCGCGGCGCCAGTGGCTCCTGCTTCTCCAGATGCGCCTGACACGCCTGTGGCTCCTGTTGCTCCAGTTTCACCCGCGGCGCCAGTGGCTCCTGCTTCTCCAGATGCGCCTGACACGCCTGTGGCTCCTGTTGCTCCAGTTTCACCCGCGGCGCCAGTGGCTCCTGCTTCTCCAGATGCGCCTGACACGCCTGTGGCTCCTGTTGCTCCAGTTTCACCCGCGGCGCCAGTGGCTCCTGCTTCTCCAGATGCGCCTGACACGCCTGTGGCTCCTGTTGCTCCAGTTTCACCCGCGGCGCCAGTGGCTCCTGCTTCTCCAGATGCGCCTGACACGCCTGTGGCTCCTGTTGCTCCAGTTTCACCCGCGGCGCCAGTGGCTCCTGCTTCTCCAGATGCGCCTGACACGCCTGTGGCTCCTGTTGCTCCAGTTTCACCCGCGGCGCCAGTGGCTCCTGCTTCTCCAGATGCGCCTGACACGCCTGTGGCTCCTGTTGCTCCAGTTTCACCCGCGGCGCCAGTGGCTCCTGCTTCTCCAGATGCGCCTGACACGCCTGTGGCTCCTGTTGCTCCAGTTTCACCCGCGGCGCCAGTGGCTCCTGCTTCTCCAGATGCGCCTGACACGCCTGTGGCTCCTGTTGCTCCAGTTTCACCCGCGGCGCCAGTGGCTCCTGCTTCTCCAGATGCGCCTGACACGCCTGTGGCTCCTGTTGCTCCAGTTTCACCCGCGGCGCCAGTGGCTCCTGCTTCTCCAGATGCGCCTGACACGCCTGTGGCTCCTGTTGCTCCAGTTTCACCCGCGGCGCCAGTGGCTCCTGCTTCTCCAGATGCGCCTGACACGCCTGTGGCTCCTGTTGCTCCAGTTTCACCCGCGGCGCCAGTGGCTCCTGCTTCTCCAGATGCGCCTGACACGCCTGTGGCTCCTGTTGCTCCAGTTTCACCCGCGGCGCCAGTGGCTCCTGCTTCTCCAGATGCGCCTGACACGCCTGTGGCTCCTGTTGCTCCAGTTTCACCCGCGGCGCCAGTGGCTCCTGCTTCTCCAGATGCGCCTGACACGCCTGTGGCTCCTGTTGCTCCAGTTTCACCCGCGGCGCCAGTGGCTCCTGCTTCTCCAGATGCGCCTGACACGCCTGTGGCTCCTGTTGCTCCAGTTTCACCCGCGGCGCCAGTGGCTCCTGCTTCTCCAGATGCGCCTGACACGCCTGTGGCTCCTGTTGCTCCAGTTTCACCCGCGGCGCCAGTGGCTCCTGCTTCTCCAGATGCGCCTGACACGCCTGTGGCTCCTGTTGCTCCAGTTTCACCCGCGGCGCCAGTGGCTCCTGCTTCTCCAGATGCGCCTGACACGCCTGTGGCTCCTGTTGCTCCAGTTTCACCCGCGGCGCCAGTGGCTCCTGCTTCTCCAGATGCGCCTGACACGCCTGTGGCTCCTGTTGCTCCAGTTTCACCCGCGGCGCCAGTGGCTCCTGCTTCTCCAGATGCGCCTGACACGCCTGTGGCTCCTGTTGCTCCAGTTTCACCCGCGGCGCCAGTGGCTCCTGCTTCTCCAGATGCGCCTGACACGCCTGTGGCTCCTGTTGCTCCAGTTTCACCCGCGGCGCCAGTGGCTCCTGCTTCTCCAGATGCGCCTGACACGCCTGTGGCTCCTGTTGCTCCAGTTTCACCCGCGGCGCCAGTGGCTCCTGCTTCTCCAGATGCGCCTGACACGCCTGTGGCTCCTGTTGCTCCAGTTTCACCCGCGGCGCCAGTGGCTCCTGCTTCTCCAGATGCGCCTGACACGCCTGTGGCTCCTGTTGCTCCAGTTTCACCCGCGGCGCCAGTGGCTCCTGCTTCTCCAGATGCGCCTGACACGCCTGTGGCTCCTGTTGCTCCAGTTTCACCCGCGGCGCCAGTGGCTCCTGCTTCTCCAGATGCGCCTGACACGCCTGTGGCTCCTGTTGCTCCAGTTTCACCCGCGGCGCCAGTGGCTCCTGCTTCTCCAGATGCGCCTGACACGCCTGTGGCTCCTGTTGCTCCAGTTTCACCCGCGGCGCCAGTGGCTCCTGCTTCTCCAGATGCGCCTGACACGCCTGTGGCTCCTGTTGCTCCAGTTTCACCCGCGGCGCCAGTGGCTCCTGCTTCTCCAGATGCGCCTGACACGCCTGTGGCTCCTGTTGCTCCAGTTTCACCCGCGGCGCCAGTGGCTCCTGCTTCTCCAGATGCGCCTGACACGCCTGTGGCTCCTGTTGCTCCAGTTTCACCCGCGGCGCCAGTGGCTCCTGCTTCTCCAGATGCGCCTGACACGCCTGTGGCTCCTGTTGCTCCAGTTTCACCCGCGGCGCCAGTGGCTCCTGCTTCTCCAGATGCGCCTGACACGCCTGTGGCTCCTGTTGCTCCAGTTTCACCCGCGGCGCCAGTGGCTCCTGCTTCTCCAGATGCGCCTGACACGCCTGTGGCTCCTGTTGCTCCAGTTTCACCCGCGGCGCCAGTGGCTCCTGCTTCTCCAGATGCGCCTGACACGCCTGTGGCTCCTGTTGCTCCAGTTTCACCCGCGGCGCCAGTGGCTCCTGCTTCTCCAGATGCGCCTGACACGCCTGTGGCTCCTGTTGCTCCAGTTTCACCCGCGGCGCCAGTGGCTCCTGCTTCTCCAGATGCGCCTGACACGCCTGTGGCTCCTGTTGCTCCAGTTTCACCCGCGGCGCCAGTGGCTCCTGCTTCTCCAGATGCGCCTGACACGCCTGTGGCTCCTGTTGCTCCAGTTTCACCCGCGGCGCCAGTGGCTCCTGCTTCTCCAGATGCGCCTGACACGCCTGTGGCTCCTGTTGCTCCAGTTTCACCCGCGGCGCCAGTGGCTCCTGCTTCTCCAGATGCGCCTGACACGCCTGTGGCTCCTGTTGCTCCAGTTTCACCCGCGGCGCCAGTGGCTCCTGCTTCTCCAGATGCGCCTGACACGCCTGTGGCTCCTGTTGCTCCAGTTTCACCCGCGGCGCCAGTGGCTCCTGCTTCTCCAGATGCGCCTGACACGCCTGTGGCTCCTGTTGCTCCAGTTTCACCCGCGGCGCCAGTGGCTCCTGCTTCTCCAGATGCGCCTGACACGCCTGTGGCTCCTGTTGCTCCAGTTTCACCCGCGGCGCCAGTGGCTCCTGCTTCTCCAGATGCGCCTGGACACGCCTGTGGCTCCTGTTGCTCCAGTTTCACCCGCGGCGCCAGTGGCTCCTGCTTCTCCAGATGCGCCTGACACGCCTGTGGCTCCTGTTGCTCCAGTTTCACCCGCGGCGCCAGTGGCTCCTGCTTCTCCAGATGCGCCTGACACGCCTGTGGCTCCTGTTGCTCCAGTTTCACCCGCGGCGCCAGTGGCTCCTGCTTCTCCAGATGCGCCTGACACGCCTGTGGCTCCTGTTGCTCCAGTTTCACCCGCGGCGCCAGTGGCTCCTGCTTCTCCAGATGCGCCTGACACGCCTGTGGCTCCTGTTGCTCCAGTTTCACCCGCGGCGCCAGTGGCTCCTGCTTCTCCAGATGCGCCTGACACGCCTGTGGCTCCTGTTGCTCCAGTTTCACCCGCGGCGCCAGTGGCTCCTGCTTCTCCAGATGCGCCTGACACGCCTGTGGCTCCTGTTGCTCCAGTTTCACCCGCGGCGCCAGTGGCTCCTGCTTCTCCAGATGCGCCTGACACGCCTGTGGCTCCTGTTGCTCCAGTTTCACCCGCGGCGCCAGTGGCTCCTGCTTCTCCAGATGCGCCTGACACGCCTGTGGCTCCTGTTGCTCCAGTTTCACCCGCGGCGCCAGTGGCTCCTGCTTCTCCAGATGCGCCTGACACGCCTGTGGCTCCTGTTGCTCCAGTTTC